>BJBW01004719.1:0-16204 GCA_004320125.1 Scolopax mira | reverse complement strand
GCCCTCCCTGACACAGAGTCCCTCCCCAGCTCTCCTGGAGCTCCCTTCAGATATTGGAGGCTGCTCTAAGGTCTCCCCGGAGCCTTCTCTTCTCCAGGCTGAACACCCCCAGCTCTCTCAGCCTGTCCTCACAGCAGAGGGGCTCCATCCCTCTGATCACCTCCATGGCCTTGCGATGGACCTGTTCCCATGGGTCCATGTCCGTGTTAGGACAGTACCACGTACCCTGCCAACATCGCTGGGGCAAAGCCCAATACAAACATTTAAGATAAACAAAAACCAAAACAAAAAAACAAAACCAACCCAAACCTGACCAAATTTAGGAAGAGAGGCACACATCCCTATGACTCTGGTTCCCGTTAGAAGCTGATGGGTACATCAGAGATGGGATGCTCTTGTAGAAACAAAACCACTCAACTCCCCACTCCACAGCGTCACTCGTAGCTGTTGTTTCTGGCAGTAGGGGTTTCTGTCCGTGTGTTACGTGGTACCTTCACACACAGAGCAGGATCACACCTCCTCACCCAGTCAGCTCCGGTGATGCCAAGCTGTAAAGATACTTTGAGGGGAAGAGCAAATAGAAAAGCAGAACTTCAGCTATAATTTTCAGATCCCAACACAACTGGTAGGGAAAGAACAGGTGACCATGCAACCCTGTTTCAGTAACAACCCAATGCACATCACCTTCCATCTAATCCAGAGAAGGTACAAGCTTCTGTGATCCAAGGTCTTCAACCTGTTTTTTAAGTATCTTGTGCATTTAGCTCTGGAGAGCCCTAATTTAATCCCTAACGTATTGGCAAAAAATCAGTCCCATATATATACATATATAGAGAGAGAGAGTGTGCAGAATCATATGCTTTCCTATTCCTCCTTGTGGTATCAAAATACTTTTCATATGTTGATCTTCAGGGGAAAAAAAAAACAAAAAAAACCACACAAGGGAGAACAAAGGGGATTTTCTTAAGCTTTGTTTCCCAGCACCTCAATGGGACACAATGATTTCAGTAGGAATCCAAGAGGATGTCCCTTGGGCTCTGCAATCAATTATTCATTCCCCCCCTCACAAGACAGTCTCCCCATCATCTGGAGCCAAGGCAACAGAGGCATTTCCAGCCAACAGAGCTCTGGCAGGAGCTGCAGGAGCAGGCACAGGTCAGGGGCAGGATCATCAACTGGATCATCACCAGAGGGGATCCTCTCCTCTCCTGGTGGTCCCTGACACCTCCGGCAAAAACACAGCATCTCCCCAACCCACAGGCTCCTTCAGCACCCGACACTAGAGCCACCCCCACGGGAGAGCAGCATTTCTAAGGGTTTTCAGCCCATCTCCTCTCCCCGAGTATCAGATTTTCTTCTTTTTTCCCCCCAAATGGGTGTTTTGCAGGTTTCTCTTTGCCACGAGCAATAGTTCACGCTGTTGTTGTTTTTATACAGTTCCTGTATTTATATAATTTTAAAAAGCAGCCTACTTAGCTTTTTTTCAACAAAAATTCAGTTTCCTCTAGCAAAAAAAAAAAAAAAAAAAAAAAAACTGTAGAAAAGACATAACTGCAGGAATCAATTTTTCCACTTTAAGAATTTGAGATATGAACAAATTGCCCCTTGACTCACAGCTGAAGTAAAAACATGCAACCGAGTTAGACAGAGGCTGAAGGCTCTGGCCCTAGGTTTTGGGAGAAAAAAAAAAAATCTAGAGTTTCATGACTGTTTACAAAGGTTTTATAAGAGAGACAATATTTCATTTTTTAACAGTCTAGTCTAGCATGGAAGAACCAGAGACAGAAAAAGGCAAAGCAGACTCTACAAGAATTGATGAGAAAAAGGCGTTTTGGAGACACATTTGATCAACAAGGTCACTTTTAAACCATTCCATGCCCAGAAAGTATGCTCCTCATCAGCAATCGTGGAGCAGGCAATGGGTCGAGGCTCCCAGCCCTTCTCCCACCCATCTATTCCCACCCCAGAGGCTCACGGATCAGCTGGAGGCAGCACCCCCTCACCCCCATCCCAGGGGGTGCGTGCCAGTGGTTGCCAGCGGCTACCAGCCTGTAAAACAACTTGCTGCCCCACACAAGCATGGCCGAGGACAGGGGAAAACAAATTAAACAACACAAGAAGTCACCAGCTGAGGTTCACGAGGCAGGGAAGAGGTGTCCAGAGCAAGGAGACTCCTGACTCTTCCATTGTATTCATCCCATGGGCAACCACTCCAACTTGCCCAAGAAGGCTTGGCTTTTCCAATAGGCAGTGGGGCAATGAGATCACCATGCTAGATACTGGTCAACCTCTTGCTCTTAATGGTTTTTTGGGGTTTTTTAAAATCTCTTTTATAAGAGAAGGGAGGAGTGTGGAGCTCAGGTCTGGACGCAGAGGGCTGAGCTGTCTCCTGGCCCTCTCCTGGCAGCACTTGAGCTGGGACAAACTGAAACCTCACACCTAGTGCAGCCCCAGAACATTGCTGTTCTTTTTGCCGGGCATCAAAACCCTGGTCAAGATGGAGACAAAAAAGACAAAAGGCTGGTCCAAAACAGACCAGCATTGCCATCTCCCTTGAAGGCATGGCCTCCAGCCATGGGAGCAGCACACATCCCCTTTCTCACCCAACTCCCTGCCAAGCTCACACAACCAGGGAGCAGAGCAGCTGTAGGAAGCCCTTGCCTTCCTCCCCAGTACTAGTGACCTGCAAGTCTCCTGGACCTTCCTCCGAGAGAGCACCTCTGCATCCAGGGACCCCTTCCATCCCCAAACACGCCCCAAGAGAGCAGAACCTTGGTGTCCTCCTGCCACCCAAGAGACACCTTGCTATTACTCTAAGATGCTACCATCATGAGTAACGAAGCGTAAGAGCTTCTGACAGTTCTCCTAACAGCTGCCTAAGCCAAGACAGACATTTAAGGCATCAAAAAAGGCCTTGACTGTTTCCTGCCCTTAAGGCTCAGCAATATGGCATCCATTCCTCTCTTCATCCAATCCAGCCAACTCTCTCCACTGAAAAGGATGGACTATGGACTCTTTCCAGGCCACTGGACTGCAGAGCCTGTGGTCTATAGTTTTCAAGTCTTTCAGGTCCTGCAAGAAGCATGGCTAGAACTTTACTTGATATCTATGATAACTCCATGGCTGGCAGTCAGACACTTGGCTGTACATCTCCCTGACACTGGTCACCTTAGCGCTTTTGGATGAATTATCAGCAAACAGATTTTCTGAGGTATTCTACAGATGCAGGGCTTCACTGCCAGTGCCCCAGAAACCAAGATGTGAACGTGTTGTGTAGAGTTTTCAGCCTGCTGAAAAGAAAGGCTATTTTTAATCCAAGCCTACGTAGGGTGCGGCTCAGACTCCAACCAGCCCAAAAAGCCACTATAATCCACAAGACCAATGTCTGGCAACCTTTGCTTGCAGGCTGATGTCTGTTCTATTTTGGGGATGGGAGGAATTTAGAATAAAAAGATATATAAATTAAAAACAAAGGAGGCTATGAAAAGTGAATAAAGGGAAGGGCCAGACTTATCCTGTGTATTTTGGTCTAAAGCACAGGGCTCTGAAAGAACACAAGTCAGAATTACTTTATTTTCCATTTCCTACAGCAGTTTATAAAGTATAATTTATAACAGGGGCTGAGAAGAGTGCACCCCCAGTGTATGTTGTACAGGAGGAAGAGCCAATCGGTGGCTCCTTGCCCAGCAGCAAGACCCCTGGGAGGACAAGGCAGGAGAATGGTGACCAGCCATGGACACACCATCAGGATCCTATACTAGGAGGTTTCTTATCTCAGATACCAACACAACAGCTGGTAGGACATCTTGTTCTTTCATGATGTTGGGACTACAAAAAAAGGCAGAGCAGAGCCACCAAAGCAACCCAAGGATTGTAAAATAAGAAGTTTCGCTTATTTAGGGTTTATGTCTCACAAGGCAACCAACCCACTAAGAGCAGAGAGGTGTCATATGCTCTCAGCACCTAAATAAGCCCAAGATCACACAGACTTCCTACATAAATATACATCTAGGTCTTATTTGTTACAGGGACTGTCTCAAGTTGTCATTCAAGCCAACTCAACACAGCTATTTATTCCACCATATTAACCCCGCCTTCCTTGCAGAACATGGGTCATTGGTCCAAGAGGGTACATAGAGCTTCTCTCACCATCTTCAGGTGCTCTGTTAACATCCATCAACTGTGAAACACTCCCATAGGCATCAGCATCTCTACAGCAGCCTCCCCACCTGACCAGCACTGGATTATTAACCCCAGTAGAGAAGTCTGCAATTCTTGGCAGAATGCAGACAAGGCAGAAAAGAGGTCACGCTGGGCAAAAAGGAGGACCATCAATGATCACCCTCAAGCACTGCTATCATTTCAGCCATGGACTTAGGAAAAAAGCCAACAACCTAAGCAAGATTGTGAAGTTCAACCCAGATTTTAGAAGTGCAGCTGCAAGACTAGATGCTGAACACCTCTTAACACTGTTCATGGCCAACATTGCTGCTTCTTCTAGCACCAACTACCTGCTCTCTCACTTCCACCACTACAGGTAGTATGCAACAGGGAAACAGTGAATGAGACAGCAAACTATTTACAGCTTTAAAAAAAAAAAAAAGGCAACAAAACCCCCACCAAAACCAAAAAAGCTTACTTCAAACCATCAGAAATTAGACCTCCTGCAGAGACACCACACCTTGTCTTCTCTTGAAGATCACAGTAATAGTCTCTCTCCCCAGCTATAGCAGCACCATCTGTGAGCTGTCACTCCCTTTACAGAAACAAAAAACCTACTGAAGAGGCAGAAGAAACAGCTGTAAGCATTTCAGAGAAGGAAATGAGACAAGGAGCCTGGTTAGAAGCACATGGCCCATATGGATTGACATGAGCAAGCAGCAGCAGCCCTAACCAGAGCTTCCCATTCTGACAGTTGTCCTGCTCCCCACATCCTCAGATTCATGTCAAACCAATAATTATTTTATTTCTTCCATACTGAATCCCAAATGTCAGCAGTGCACAGGCCCCTGTGCCCTGTGGGGACCATCTGGATGTTGCAGGAGGAGCCAGTTCTCCCCCAGGAATGTGCAAGTCACCCCACAGCAAAGGGGGCTGGAGAGCACAGGTCAGCCAATGCTGGGGGGACACAAGGAAGGGGACCCAAGGCAAGAAGCCCACCTCGCCCTCATGGCTCACAGCTGCTGAAAAGTGAAGATAAACTGTCAAAAATCAACCAGCAAAACAAGCAAAGGGGAAAGAATCGTTCTCAATGGCTCCATCTCTGCTGACTGCCGTGCTGCTGGGGACAGGGAGGCTGTCTCACCTCTCCATCATCATGTCTCTCCCAAACCCAGTGACAAAACCAGCTCCGAGTAGCCCGAGCATTAACCCACGAAGCCCAGAGGTGAAACACTAGCTGTTAGAGGAACACACATGATAGAATTCTTCCAAGCGGGCCAGACAGGACTTGCTTGTCATTCTTGGCATTTCTAATCTATTACCAAAGAGCCAGCAGATTACAATCCCCAGGAGACTGGCAGATACCATGGCAACTGAGTGCACTGCCCACCTCAGCCCAGACCCCTCTGACGGGACAGAGCTGCTGGGAGAGGGTAGAGCAGGCCACAGCTGGCATCAGCAGGACCCACATCAAGACGTCCCCACCACACTGAAGAGCTCCATGACCTTCAGTGCCACCACCTCTGGCTCAAACAGCCTGGTATCAGCAGAGGGCAGATGGGCATGTCCTCTCCTCCCACCCCACTCTCCAGCCCTTTGAAGTGGGAACTTCTGGCTTCCAGCTCCATCAATTCATCACGTTTTCTTGCTCAGCCAGGGCACTGGTGAGGATGGACAAGCCAAGCCAAGCCTGACCCGTCACCTACAGCTTCACCACTAAAGAGCACGAATCAGGCAACTGCTAAGACTGAAGTTGTACTAAATGCTGCTGTGCCTATGTACCCCCCGCCCCATACCCGCTCCCAGCACAGACCACGCTGGGGATACCTACTTTGAGTTGCCTGCCATCCAGTAAATCCAAGAGGGCCAGAAGACCCAAACCCAAGCATGCAGAGCAGGGGACACAACAGCAGTGCATTCACAGGCAGCAGTCACACAGCTAAAAGCCATCAGAGCTGCCCAGTCACTGCTGCTCAGAGGACCTCCAGGATGGTTCATATCGTTTCTCTCAGCCACAGAATCACAGAATGATATAGGTTGGAAAGGGACCTCTGGAGATCATCTAGTCCAACTCCCTACCAATGCAGGTCCACCCCGGGCAGGTTGCATGGGATGGCATCCAGGTGGGATTTGAACGTCTCCAGAGAAGGAGACTCCACCACCTCCCTGGGCAGCCTCTGCCAGGGCTCTGCCACCCTCACAGCAAAGAAGTTCCTCCTCATGTTTAGATGGAACTTCCTATGTTCAAATTTGTGCCTGTTGTCCTGTTTGGTTTCAGACAGATGCAGGCAAATGGAGGGAATGAGCTGCACAAATCAGCCCAGATGTTAGACCATCACCCTTCAATCACGAGATGACACCTCTCACCCTTCCCACCTGCTGGTCCACCAGCAGCAAGAGCAGCAGGTGCCTCTGGGCTGGGAAAGAGCTTTAATGGTGCAAGCAGGGAAAGCTGCTTGTGCATTAGAGCCTCTGGGATGGTCAGAGGAGAAACGGTCCTTCCATGCATCACCCAGCAGCGCTGCAGACAGAGCTCAGCCACGACCTGCCCACCAGCCTGTGGGACCACCCAGTCCCCAAACGCCAACGGCAAGGTGCATGCAGAGATGCCAAAAAATGCCTGTCGAAAGGCTTGGGGAGCAGGGACAGGGAAGAGCAAGGTGATATTGTGACCTTCATTAGAGTAACCCAACAAACAACTGGTTCAATACCCCCTTGCATCACCCTCACTGAAAGAGTTGGTCCGAGTTTTGCAACGTACTTAAAATAAAAAGTTATTCAGAAATGCTTCTGAATTTCTGAATTTCACGTGCATTAAGGTTATTCAGTAAACTTTTTAAATTCAGTATTTAACTCCGTCTTTCACACAGATCTAGTGGTAAAAGTTTCCGGATTACATGATGGGCTTTTTTGAAGCAATCAGCAACTTTAATTACCCCATGAACTCAATTCCAAAAAGATACACAAAATACTTAACACACAGTACTACTTAGTTCAAAAAGTGCTGAGTATGCAAAGACCAGTAATAAGTTAATAAATATTAACACATCGTACTGTGGCTATTCCCAATATGACAAGGTAATTACTACAGAGAAGTTAAAAATTAATATCTGTTGTTGCACCATGTGGCTGATAGCTTGTCTGTCACATGTTTAAACAGCTGGCACCGAGAAAAAAATAAATCTGCTTTTCTGTGCTGAATTATGGCTGCAGAACACACAGAGCAAATCTGACAGTCAAGGCCTGAACAAAACACTGACTCAAACCACCTTTTTTTATTTTTCTTTTAAACAAAAAATCGGCGTGCCACAGAGTAGCAATAAACAGCAAGAGAAACAAGTTGTAGCCACACAAATTTCCTCTGCCCCAAGCTGTGGAGCAACGCTGTAGCAGTTGACATCTCCTTCCTTCCTCTCCACCATCCCTTCCCACCTCTCCCTCTCCACCAGCAGCAGCGTCCCGCGCAGGGTTAACCACCCGAAAAGGTGCTGTAAAGCAGAATTTTGGTTTTGCTGAAAAACATAGCCTCTTTGTGCCTCCCCACCTATCATTTAATGTAAAGTAGGTTACCCAGAACACAGAGAGGGTGCACTTGGGCAACGTCCCCAAATAAACTACCACCACCTGAAATAGCACCACCAGGACAACCTCGAGAGCTAAAGGAAGCTCTGGTAAGTGATCAAGTGTGGTTACTGCTCATCTCTACCACCTCCTGAGATAAGGAAGTGGATTAAAATATCTGTATAGAAAACTGATGGGCACACCCTCCCCAAACTCACTGCCAAAGCCTTTCTCTCCTCCCGATGCATTACACCATAGACATCAGTGAAACCAACACCGATGCTTCAGGAGCAGAGCACTTGCAGTTTTTACTACAGAAAAGGCAGAGAGAGAGCTTCCAACGCGAAGGTTTCCTACGAAGCTACTCACCAGGCACTCGGATCACTGGCAGCTGCTTAAACAAAACTATGGAATTGCTGTCCCCACCATCCTCCCCCATCAATCACGGCGCAGGACTCTCCTCTGCCTCCGCCAGGTCCCGGCTGGGGATCCCACTCCTCCAAAGGCAGGGAAGTTGCCGTGCTCAAGAGCCAAGTAAACACAGGAAAGAGTTACAAGAAGATCTTTCATGAGTGAATTCAGCAGCAAACCCATTTCAGGAGGCTGCAATTCCTTTCACTCAACATCTTAATCTCACAACAATTGACACCCCCGAGCTCCTCTGCCTTTATCCCAAATCCGAGCATCCATCAGCCCAAATACCTCACAAAGTCCTCACTCCCCAGAGCCCTCCCCATTATGAAGCTAATCTAGCCAAAACTAGTCAATAGGTTTCTGGAGTTTGGGGCATTCTTTAATCTGGGGAGATGTTTAACTGTTTTATAGGAGGGGAAACTTGGTCAGATTAGCTCGATAAGAGAACAAAGACCCTGGTTAAGCATAATTCTTTGTATCTAGCACAAGAGTTCAATAATCACATTATGATCTCTTAACCCAGACAAAGAATGAGTAATTCATCTCTCAAAAGCAGAGAATTCCTTCAAAGGAGCTTGGTTACAACCAAGCAACATCCTCAAATTGTTAAACCTTTGGCAAGATTAGGGAGCTGTGATAAGGGCAGCGTTTCGAAAAGATTTTTCTTAGCAAATAACTTTAAAAAAAGAAAAAGAGATATGTTTTCAAGAGCTATTCAGATGCAAACCAGCAGATACGGAATTCAAGTTCTCTGCACACACACGCATACCCCACGGAAGGCCATCAAACAGCCCCAGAGCAGAAATCAGCTGCAGAATATTGCCCCCAGGGGACTCGCCTTGTGTCCACTAATCCCCCCAAAAAGCTGCTCTCCACTGACAAACTACCAGCAGCTCCTCTTTACACAGGATTTCTTTCCAAAACACACTAGATTTCTATACATCATTATGCGCAGCACTAACATATGTTGATCTCTGTAACTATTCCCTCTTTATATCCAGGTTCCAGCTGTTGTCTTTAAAGTTACCCTGAGCACGAAGGGGTTTTTCTTCTCAGGTTACCCAGCTTACTGGAGAAGGCACAAGTGTTACCGGTCGAACAATGGCTCCAAGTTCTCATGCAAAAGCAATTTATCGGAGATATCTATTCTCTTTTATAGTCTCTTCTACAGACTGACCAAAAACAGGAAGCCCAGCTCTCGTGTGCACACGCATTCCACTGGGATTGTGTAACAGCAATAACAACCTCGGCGGCTGATTTGCTCAGGGTCCTACCGACAGCTCTCCGGGAAAGAGAGGCAGGAGTTCGGGTGATGCCCTGCTGGAAGGTGGGGATGCTATCAGCAGGCAGACACACGCATTAACCCCAGGTTAGGCTCCCATCCCCGTGTCTCGCTGCTATTTCCACTTCGATAAAACCTTACAGCTGGAACAGAGTCACGTCTCCAGAGTTTGTTACTTCGGGGAGCTCGGGGGGGGGGATCGATGCTACCCATGGGAATCCCTCCGGGGTGCCCCGGCCTTCCCTATGGAAAGGAAAGAAGTGACAAATTCCCTGCTCTTCCCCTTCCCTTCGCAGGCTCCCAACAAGAAGCCATTGTTGGGGGGAGCAGGGTGACACTTCCTCTCCCAGCCCAAATCAGAGATGTATAAAAATACCCCCACTCCCCCCCCAGCCGCCCCGCTAACTGCACTCCAGTTCACCCGCTTCGTTTACACGAGAGGCCGGCTTCGATTTCCTCACTTTTTCTGCTTTTTTTTGGGGGGGGGACAACGACCCTGCACAATGCTCATAGTTTAAAGGCCGAACTCCCCTGCCCTCTCCCCCGGAGCCCCGAGTTCCGGGCACCCGGGACTCCCGCTCCGCACCGGGGCGACCGCCCGGGGCCAGCCCCCGGAACGGCGGCCGCGCACCGCCGCTGGGGGGGGGGGGGAACGACACAGGAATTTTCCAGGGGAATGAATCAAACAAGCGCCTTTTCATCGCCCCGTGGGGAGGCTGGAGGGGGCGGCCGGAGGACACAGACACCCCCCTCACACACGGCGTCCCGGCGGGCAGCGATGCGCGCAGGGCTCCGCGCCCGTCCCGCCGCCCCATTGTCTGTGGGGGACCCCCCCAAACAAACACACACACAGACACAGACCGGGGGACCCGGCGGCGGAGCCAGGGCCGGGCCCCGCGGAGCCGCCGGGGCCGCTCGGCGCCTGCCTCCCCGCCGCTGTCCGGGATGCTCCGCCGGGGCTACCGCACCCGGGGACGAACGACGGCAACTTTCCCCGAGTACCGGATCCGCGCTGGAAGAGCACCCGGGAGCGCTCAGTCACTCACCGCCCGCCGAGCCCCGCCGCTCCGCTCCGCGCCGTCCGTCCCGCCGAGCCCAGCCCCGGCCCCGCTGCCCGCGCTCGGCGCGCCCCGGCCCCGCCGCCCCGACCCCGTTGGGCCGCCCGCCCGCCCATCACGGCAGCTCGGGGCGCCGATTGGGTCTTTCACGAGTCACTCAGGGAGGGGAGGAGCTGCGGGCACCGCCGGGCCGCGCCCCCCCCCCCCCCCCCCCCCCCCCCCCCCCGCTGCGGGCCCCGCCGGGCCGCGCCCCCGCCCGCCCCGCCTCCCCTCGCCCCCCCCCCGCCGCCCTCTCTGCTTCCCCTGACTCCCCCTGCCCTCTCTGCCTGCTGTGCCCCCCACGCCTCCCCCCTGCCCTTCTGGCCACCCTGTCTACCCCTGTCCCCTCCCTGTCCTCCCCTGTCGCCCCCTGCTCTCTCTGCCCCCCCCTGCCCTCCTCTGCCTCCCCCTGCCTCCCTCTGCCCTCCTGGCCGCCTTGTCTACCCCTGCCACCCCCTGCCTGCCCTGCCCTCTCTGCCTGCTCTGCCCACCTTGCCCCCCCCTGCCATCCTGGCCACCTTGTCTCCCTCTGCCTCTCCCCCTGCCCTCTCTGCCTGCCCTGCCTCCCCCTGTCTGCATCCCTCCTTGCATCCCCCCTGTCCTGCCTGCACCCCCCTTTCCGTGCACACATTCCTCCGGTGCCCCCGAAGCATCCCAGCCTCCTCCCGTGCCAGGCTGCAGCCCCAGCCCCCTCAGCCCTGCCCCACAGGCAGAGGACCTCTGGGATCCCCTTGCAATCTGTGCCCCCCAGGAGCAACCCCGCTGCCAAGGATTTTTTTCTATTGTTAATATCTCATTAAAGTGCTTTTAGCTTCTTCTCAAGCCGTGAGGCTCCCTCCCTTATTTTCTCTCCCTTCTCTTCTGGGAAGGGAGAGAGAGATTAAAAGACAGCATCCGTGGTTCGGTTAGTGGCCAACCCAGCCCAAACCATGCCAGGATGCCCAGTGGGCACACTAGGCAAGGGGCTTCCCCACAGAGGAGCCGGGGGCCAGCCCAGGGCTCCCGGGAGGAGCATGTGGGGTAGGGGTGCTCAGCCCTGTCTGATTTGGTGCCGGTGGCCTCAGAACTGCCCTAATTTCTGCATTTGCTACACGGGCATTTGCATCAAAAATTGCTGGAAGGGCTCAGGGCACCCAGGGGACACTTCTGCGTGGAAGTGGTGGAGAGCACGAGTTAATTCCAAAGAGGCCTTGAGCAGAGAAAGAAAAAAACCAAAACCTGCCCTGGGAAGGAAGGGGTGAATGGCGAGAAGGAGCTGGGGCTGGCCAAAAAAGGGGGAGGCTGTGTCCCCAAAGGAGGGACCTCACACCATCTCTGGGGGTCCTCTGGTGTTAGGAGAAAAACAGATACGTTTTCAAGCACACAAGACCCTTTTCAGGTCAGAAAGATGAGCCATTCCTGTGCCTGGAGGTGAGAACAGCACAAAGTAATAAATTCAGACATAAAACAGCAACATTAACGCAAGGTGCCAGTTCTTGTATAAAGTAATAGCATGTGTCCCTTTTTTTTTTTTTCTTTAACTATTTTCCACTACCATCAGAAAAACTAAACTTGCAGAAAGGCGACAGTTACCTAACCAACTATTAATAGATAAGGTGCACACCACCGTCAGATCTTTCTCTCTCTTCTCCTTAAAAATTAAATAAATGTAGGGCATCTTTGGCTGGAATTGCCCAGTAAAATCCAGGGTGATGCGTATTTATTTCCCGGTGTTGCCAATGTTCCAGGTGCACATTTCTGGGTCTGAATGGCACAGTCACACGTTATGAGCCGTAGTATGAATTATTTACAGAAAGGCTGTCAGTCCGATCGCTGCAGAATAAACCCAAACACATTTCATTGTCAAAATCATCAGGGAAAATCATCTGGCAGTTCATTTTCCAAACGCCAGAATGACAGGGTCTCCCAGAGTGGTCCCACATGATGGAAGTGACACGGCTCACAGTGGGAGTTTCCGCATCCCATCAGCAGGAGCAGCTTCCTGAGAAGAATCAGACTCTTCCCTTCATCCTTTTATTCTTTTTATACAGTTGGATTTCTCACTGGATGTCAGAAGCTCTTACATATGCATCAGTTTATTAGACTAGATCTCGGGAGACGGTAATTTTATCTGTATTTAAATAAATGCAGATTTATTTATTTGTTTATTATTAATTTTTCATAGATATTTTAAATAATTATTTATTTATTATTTCTATTTGAAGAAATAAAAAAGTGATTTAAATCAGTAATTTTATACTGATTTAAAGGATTAGCTCAATTTTACACTCCATGGCAGTTAGTCCTGTGTTCAGATTAAGCCAGTGCTTCCCATCGCATTACAAACATATAGATATATATATACACACTTCTGATTATTTTTTGTCAGACTTTGCTAGCGGGCCAACATAAAAGAGCTGGAGACATGAAATCATCTTTGTAGATCTTGACTATTCAGCAAATGTAGATTACACGTTTCCGTGCCCTGCTTTTGTCCAAACCAGCAGTATGAAACAGGCAACTCTTTGTTCTCCAAACGAGGGAGCAAAGTATTAAACATATTGAGCATTTACCAGTTGCCTCTCTATTTCTCTAATGCCTCACAGATTTCCCCGTGTCTTCACGCACAAAGGAAGTTAAGCCATAGTAGGCAAATCTGTTAATTTAGCTCCGAATCCTGACACAGTCACTTTAAGATTTTTATTGCCTGCTCAGTGTAATTACTCCGTGAGTGAGATTTGTTTGTAAACTAGCAAACTTTGCAAAAACAGGCAGCTGCGCATTCTTAGGAGATGTTTTATGGTTAAAAGCACTCATTAACATAGGTACCACCTTCCCTTTCTTGCAAAAAATCCACACAACAACGCTCAACGTTAACCGCTTTGTGACACAGAGAACAAACTTTTTCAAGAGCACCTGAGAGCAGGCAGTTGAATTCTTATTTCCCGGCGTGCACAGGTGATGTAGCTTGGGGGAGGAAAGGGGAAATTTTGGCAAAAGTCACAGGGGAAAACCAGTGTCCTTATGAAAAGTCCCAGTGAGGTTTCAAACAGAGGCTGAAGCGCTGGGTGGATCTGTGGAATCCCAGTGATGGCCGGTGTTTGAGCTGGTGTTGGGGACGTTGCTGATGTCCCTTTGGGAAGGATTTCTGTTCAGAAAGTGACAAAGAGCTCTGTTCCCACCGTGGAACAGGAGCTGAGAGGCTGGGGCTGAGCAGCCAACAGGTATTGCCAACTTGGTTTACGCCGTGGGTAGCTCTGCTTAATATGACTTGAAAATACAGACTTAAAGATGCTGACTTCACCAACTCCTGGCATATAGAAACTGAGGAGGAAGGGAATAGGCCATATTTTTGGAAGATGAGTTTAAACAATGTGTCATTAATACCCTTCTTCAGCAGAGTGTGGTGAATCGAAAGGTGCCTGTTAAAATGCCCTGGCTCTGGAGCCACACTGGAAAAGCTGCCTCTGGTTTTGTGTTGAACGTTTTTAACTGGATATGAATTTCCATAAATGCAGTTTATTGCTGTAAACATCACCGGTCAGATGAAGGGCTGACCCTGCCTCCAGTCCAACTTTGCCATTGACTCCAGGGGAAGCTGGGCCAGCCCCAAACTGACTTTGCCACTGGCAGATTAATGTCAGTGTGACCCTCTGCCTCCAGAAAGAAAATGAATTACGGCTGTTTAAATGTGAGCTTCTTACCTGGCAGCTGGGGGGTACATCTGCTGTACTGCTTTTCCATTGTGTAAAAGCTAGATCTTTGCTCTTGGCTGGGTTATTGAAGAATATCTGGTTTTAGCATATAATTATGGTCCCTCACTTGTGAGAGTGAGGCAATGCTCGGACGAAATAAAGTTAGAGAAGGATGAGGAGGATAAATAATGCTTGTCTTTTCAGTGGCAAATGTAACCCATTTCTGATTGACAGCTCCTGCCAACATCACTAACAAGGAAAAAAGCCCCTTGTCTATGAAAGAGCAGGTGGTGCCTTTCAGAAAGGGGACAGAGGAACAAGATGAGATGCTGTGAAACATGGTCGGCACGTGTCTTTGCAAGGTGTGCCTGATGGACATACCTTGATATGGTACCTTGGCCTGATGGGGCCACGAAGATGCTCAGAGGGACAGAGCACCTCTGCTGTGAGGACAGGCTGAGAGAGCCTGGAGGGGCTCCCTGCCCCATCCCTGGAGGGGTTCAAGGCCAGGCTGGAGGGGGCTTGGAGCAACCTGGTGTGGTGGGAGGTGTCCCTGCCCAGGGCAGGCGGGTGGTCTTCAGGGTCCCTTCCAACTCTAACCATTCTGTGACTCTATGATTCTATACCCTGTCTCTACGCTGGCTGCTTTAGAATCAAGATCATCACAGACCGTAAGTGAGGGGAGGTGACAATCAGGAAGAAGGGGAGGGAGCCTGAAGGGGTAATTAAAAACATGTCCCTGATGCACAGTATGGCAAAGAGACAAAGAAACTGCAAACCATGCTGGGGGAGTGGTGAGCACACGAGTTCAGAAGCGGCCTTTAAAGGAGTTGGTGGGAAGTTCTTCCATTAGAATCAGGGCATCTGTTCTCAACTAGATTTTTGTTTTGTTTTGTGCAAATCCTTGCCCACAACATTAACAGAATCTAAGAACCAGGATATTAACGTCCAAAACACTTGTCATCAATCAAGGAGAATAACTGACTGGCGCTATGAATAGCTTAATAAGCTGGAACCGTTTGGGGTTTTTTTTGCAGTGCAAGAAAGCAGATGGAAATCTGCATAATATTTTGAACGACAGCAAATTGAATTTACCTCCTGCTAGAAATATTTACTCAAATAATTCTGGGCGCTTCTTGACTTGAAAAACAACTTTTGGGAAATAAACATCAGTAAGTTTGTACAGCCTGGTTGGTGCATGGAAAGAGTGGCCAGAGACTGGAATAGGTTGAGTCCCCATCCTTGGACGTGTTTAAGAGTCGTTTAGATGTGGTGTTGGGGGATGTGGTGGAGGGGAGAACTTTATAGAGTGGAGTTGATGGTTGGTCTCGATAATCCCAAGGGTCTTTTCCAACCTGAATGATTCTATGATGAAAGCCTAGAGAAGCCTGTGAGACTCCTCATGGGGCTGTAGGTGGCCCAGCACGGTCACCAGGTGGCCAGGCTGCGGGTGAGCTGCTCGCCTGCCAGGGAAGGGATCGCACTGGGAACTCTGGACTTTGTACAATCCTTAACTGCCGGGTGTCGTGGGCTGAGCCTCCAGAGGACTCATTGACCTTTGAAGCAGGCAGGAGAGTGGGTGACTTGGGACTTTATTTGCAGTTCCTATCAACAGGGTGAACTTCCCTCCTTGATCATTGTGGACTAAAAAAATGAAAGTAGCACCACGAGAAGGTGGTTTTGTCTATTCCTTTACTTATCAACGCATTAGGATCAGACTCCCAAAGGCTACCAAATCATAGAACCATGGAATCATAGAATGGTTAGAGTTAGAAGGGACGTTAAATATCATTGGCTTCCAAACCCCCTGCCCTGATACGGGAAACCTCCCACCACACCAGGTTGCTCTTACAGGTGGCCCCTCACCACAAGAAAGACATTGAGGGGCTGGAGCGGGTCCAGAGAAGGGCAATGGAGCTGGTGAGGGGTCTGGAGCACAAGTCTTGTGAGGAGAGGCTGAGGGAGCTGGGGGTGTTCAGTCTGGGGAAGAGGAGACTGAGGGGAGACCTTATTGC
>BJBW01004717.1:131974-152916 GCA_004320125.1 Scolopax mira | reverse complement strand
AGGCTCTCACCACCCTCACACCAAAGAACTTCTTCCCAATATCTCATCTAAATCTCCCCTCTTTCAGTGTAAAACCCTTCCCCATCACCCTCTGGCTCCCCTCCCCGATCAAGAGTCCCTTCCCAGCTTTCCTTTAGGGACTGGAATATGGGAGTCCATAAATTTCCTTTGTGCCACCTATAAGTGGCTACTTATTCTGAGCAGAGATTGCTGGATTTGGCCTGTAATGTGTTTCTGAAGTCTTTACTTAACTTTCCATAGTTTACTTGTCATGATCTTCTGGCTTAAATTTAAGGATATATTAGGTATTAGATATCCTAGGTGATTCTGTGATTCTGTGTTTAAAAGCCTAAATGTGAAACAGGTCGGGGCATGAGGCTGTTGTGTGTGAGAGAGATTTCTTGCCTTTCATGCAGAAAGAGCGATGGTGCTTCATGGCATTGCCCATCTCCTCGCAGCCTGGAAGCACACGCTGCTTCTGCAGGACCAAAGTCTTGAACAAACCAGAATAACTTCAACTACAGAAACACTTTTCCACATTCCAGCTGAGAGAGATGAAAATGGGTGGAGGGTCTGGCTTTCGAGGCCAGGAGCCATTTATTTCCCTCTCACCAACAGCATTTGAGCGGCTCCAGCAGAGGCAGAAGTTACCACATGGACATGTATCCTTATTAGATGCATGACTAATTAGGTAGATTATTAACAGTTATTCTATTTAAAAAGTGATTCTTGCAGTGAAATGATTGACATGCCGAGCAAGTAGCAGTGGATTTCCACTGCTGCATTATCTATATGTTGGTCCTGAGCCACTGGAAGAGACACATGAGCGAAGTGAAGCACATGAGAACTGATGCTCACCGGAAAAGCTGCAGAGTGAAATGCTGAAATTCCCAGAGATACTCCAAAAATATGCACGTGGAATTCCCAACTGGTTGAAATGACTGTGGAAATGTAATCGCGCAGACATCTTGAGAGTCTCGCCTCCTTTCCCCACTTCCTCGCCTCTCCACGTATAAATCTTTGTCTCTGGGATTCTGGTGTGTGACTTATGATTTTTAAATGCTTATTTTGGCAACGCACAGTGGTGGGATGTTTCAGCTTTGCCTGGAGGCTGGAGCAGGACTCTCTCCTTGGAGATAGTTTTAAATGTGAGGGACTTGGCCAAAAACTTCCTGATAGGAATCGCTATTCTCCAAAACAGGACTCTTAAGGAAAAAGCCAGGAGGCCAATTTGGACATCTGTATGGGTTTTGACTGAGATAATTGTAAACCATGGGATAGTGACCTGAGCAAACAGCAAAGCAAACCACAGATGATCTGATTAGTTTTCTGCCGTGGACATTTTATCTCTATGTTCAACACAGAGTCAAAGACCATTCTTCAAAGCCCCAAGTGTCTTTGGGGAAATCTTCTGTCATTAGTCCCCATGGTGATGTCAGTCAAGCCGTAGCCCGGCTCCTGGGCAGAGAAATCCATACCCTGGCCCCTCCAGCCTCGTCCATAGATGTGGGTGAGCCACTTTCTGCAGGACACTCACAGCAGATATGATTATATTCCTGAGCAGACATTCACTCGCTGCTGGAAGGCACTTTGAAAGCCTCTCTCTATCTCTTTCCTTCCTCAAGGGTAGGAGAGATTCCTTCTTCTTCTTCTAATGGCATTCCTGGGCAGATTTGGGAGTCTAGTCTTGGAGGGAGATAGTTTTTGTTGGTATTAAAATGCAAATGTATTTAAACATTCATTCTGGTCATTATGAATAATAAAGTGAGGTAATGAAGTATGAATGCTGTACATCTTTTTAGCTCTTAGAGACCTGACTTTGACAGCAAACAGTTTTTAATGTCTCTTAGACACAGTAACATAACCCAGCCCAATGTGACATGGGTCACAAACCTGGGTAGAGATTTAAGGTGAGGCTCTTTGAACCCATCATGGGATGGTTCCCATGGGATCCCAATGGGATTCCATTTAGCATTTACTAAATTAAAATAGCTTTCTAAATTCTCAGCAGTCCTACTGCCATGTAATAGTGAGCTTACATTTAACACAGGCAACCTTTGCAAGGTTTAAACGTTTTCAACATTTGAGATCTGAAAATGACTTGGGATTATTTGACTCCCCTGACCCGCCTCGCTTTTCATCCGCAAACCAAGACCACAGGGGAGGGAAAAGGCTGGGCTTTATGGGCTGGTCTTCTTCAAGCATGGACAGGTCCTTCTCTGGCCAATTTTGCTTTCTCTTGAGAGGTGTTATTTTGCCCTTTTTGGCACCAGCTTCACTTGGTTTCCCTTCAGAGGCTGTTATTACCAAATATTCAGGTTGGTGCGTTTAACAGCTTTTTGCATGATAGCAACCGAAGGACAGCAGCTTATTTCCAGCAATTTTCCACTTTAACTTTACTCCCTTCAGTAGAGCCTGTGATTCCAACATGAACCACAGTTCCTGAGGTCACCCGTTTTTCCCATCCTAGGAAAAAGCTGGGCGAGAAATAAATTATAGACCCAAATTTCAGTGCCTCGAGAAGTCACTCGGTTCAAACTCGGCTCCAAACCCATGAGCCCATCTCCTTTGTACGTGAGGGCAGGCTGGAGCCTGGTGTGGCCCCGGGAAGATCCCATTCTGACGGGCGCCATGACAATAAACATGTTAATTAAATTAATTAATTTCAAGGGGCAAAGGTTCAGTGGGCGGGTGGTGCTTTTGTATTTCCGAACCAGTTAACTCCGCTCAAATTCAAACCTGACCAAGACAGATCTGCTTTGGCTAGCAAAACCCGGGCCACTGCAGAGACTCAGCCGTGCTCTTTGTACGAGCCCAGCCCCGGTGGCTGGGCTGAGGCACGCACTTAGGTTAACAGAAAGCCAAGAAGATATCAAATTAGTTGGGGCTCCCTGTTCTTTTTGGAAATCATTGGGAGAATTGTGATGCACCAGGGCGCAGGGTGCTATTCTTCCTATCTCTTAGCTCCATTGTGCGGGGGTGAACAAAGCCAAGAGGTGTAATTTAAAGGTGCTGTGACCTCCCATGAGCAGCTCTCCCCATTGTGCTGCTGGTTTTGTTTTCTGTATGTGTTTTTTTTCTCCGCTGAGATCTACTGATCATAAATATGCATGAATAAAAGAGCCAGGGGAGAGGAGAGGGGAGGGGGGAAGGGGGCTCATAACCAGCTCGGATAAAGTCCTTTTCTGAATTTTTCACTCTCGGCTTCCTGACGTCGAATGAAATAAGGGACCACGCCACCGGATTAGCACAGCCAGAGTTCCTATTTCCAATTGTAAAAGCAGAACCCTGGCATCATAACAATCATTATAATTATCACTTACAGAGGGGTCTTATCATATAACAGCTTCTTTTTATTCAGGATGGAGGGGGGACCGAAGGGGGCTGGGGGAGATAATTCCAACCACAGGGGTTTGCGTCTTCATTCATCACTTTCCAAACAAGCCACTGGAAAATTGAAGTCCCTGAGCAATTTACAGATTACAGCTTTCTCCTGGTACAGGGGCACATGTGGTCACAGACACACGCTCTCTCCAGATACCAGACTTAAACAAGGTACACCTTGGGTGACCATTGGAAAGCAAAAAAAAAATCCCCCCGCCTTGCTTTTCTGCTCCAAACTCGGGCAGAAACGGACGTAACCTTCCCTTTTAAGCCTAGCAACTCCAGCCTGGCCGCACAGCTCCTCCTGGATTAATCTTTCTTTTTTTTGGCTCAGTGAATTGTGGTCAAGGCCATTGTAACGTGAGTGCTGCCGGGGCGCGGATTGGCTGGAGGAGGCTCAGAGAGGCCCCTTTTCACAGGGGACTAATTGCTTTAGACCACCAGTATTTGGGAGCTACAGATGTCTTCCTTAATTTGCCTAGAGAGCACAATCGGCCCCATCTGTTGCATTTTTTTCCCCCCTCTGTCTCTCAAGTCGCCTTCTTCCCCCTGTCTGCAAAGGCCTAAATTGAAAACTCATCAAAAAGTAATACAAGAGCAGTTTGGCTGGGAAGCTGCTGCCGTGGGGCTTTGCCTTTAATAAAGGCCCCCCTGCTACTTTTACACATGGGCTGGGGAGCAGAGAAAGGAGGAGGAGGAAAGCAGAAACAACCTAGAAGGAGGGGGAAAAAGGGGAAAAAAAAAAAAAAAAAAGCTAAAAACTAACAGCCAGATGGGATATTTGGAGGCAGGATAATTTGATGTGTCATGGCTGGAGGAGAACAAGGGGCAGCCCCTTGTTTTCTGTGTGTACACACAACAAAATAGATGACTTCTGGAGAGGGGAAGGGAGAGGAGCCGGGGGCCGGCCGGGGGCTGCTGGTCCCCACGTCTCGGTGTCGCTGGGAGCAGTCACTGCCCCGTGGTCGATGACTTCCCCAGTGCACACCTCTGGGTATGGAGGGAGATGGAGATGAGTCGGGAGAAGGGAAGTGGGAAGAGAGAGGAAATGAACCATTGCCTTTCTGCAGGGCTGAGAAGTTGTCTTGGCCCAGAGGACCATAGGTAGGGCTTGGAGTGGGGATGCTGCACCTACCTGTACCCAAGGTATCAGAAGAAAGCGTTGCATTCTCCTCACTGGATCAGTGCTTTGACTCTGGACCATGTAGCAGAGCTCCATCACCCACAGGATCTTCCTTGTGCTGGCTCCCCTCCACCTCAAACTCAGCCCTGGGCAGAAAGAGAGGACAAATCCGAAAAAAAACCCTCTTAAAGTATTAATTGGGAAGGTTGTGGGGGAAAATATGCCTCATCTTTGTTCCAAACCTCCATCATGGCCCAGCATCAGCACATACAGCTGACGGGAGAGTTGTAAAAACCCGCATTGTTTAATGCAAGTCAAAATGGCATTTCCTTATGGCAAATTTGGCGCTGGTGCTGTGTGGGACAGAGTGAAGGCACCAGCCATCCCCGACCCAGTGTGTGCCCCTGCAAAATAGCAGTGAACGTGTTCACAGCCCATCTGGGAGAGAATAAATATGACCCTGTCCCATGCAGCCCACAGATTGCCTGACTCCACTTCAGAAGCCGTGAGTAAAATGGGAATAAAAATCTCCTAGTCCCAGCCCCGCAGCGTAGATCCCATGGGAACATCTCCTTCCACCAGCGACTGGATGGGCTGGAAAAACCAGCCTGTTTCACCTCATCTGAGATTTATTTATCACTGAAGGTTTTTCCCTACTTCTTTCTCTTGCCTGTAAATAATCATGTTTTGGGCAGTAAGTCGAAAGGATGTGTGGCAGGTGGCCGTTTGCTCTCCTTCATGCTAAAAGAGAAGGAAGCTCAAGAGATGGAGAAGCCCAAAGCATCTTCCTCCCACCTGCCCCGGCTCCTGCCAGGAGATGGGTACTATCCAGGGATGGGTGCTGCAATGGCAGGAAAGGTTTTTGGTCATCACCCACTGCAGAGGAAGGCAGGGAGCTGCCCGGGTGGGCAGGACATCATCCTGCAGCTGTTCAGGCAGGACAAATGAGAGGTGCTTCCTTACCAGGCTCTGTCCCGAAACCTGAGCCCTGGTGCCAGCACCGTGGCCGTCAGCGCTTGATCGATCATTCCCATTTCCTGGTTGTCCATCAGGCATCTCTCCCCGAGCCCTCAGAAAGGTCTTTTAGTAGATGTTCATTTACGGAAGAAAAAAAAAAGTCCATTTATCTTGAAGGACCCTCCCAAAACAATGTGAAAGAAATCACCGCAGCGATTTAGTGCTACTGCTGAGAGTCCTGTGAGGACCAGTCTGGGGGTTTGGGACCTGTGGGACTGAGCTGGTGGCTCTCATATCTGCTGTAGGACAGCTTCCAGCCACCAATCCCCAGCTGTTTTCCACCACCAGCAGCCTCTTCTTAGCAGAGGTTTCCTAAAAAAAAAAAAAAAAAAAGGAAAATTGCATGGATCATGGGGTCCACAAGCAGATCCCACAACCACCCGGCCCCCAGGGTTGTGAAGAGATGGGGAACAGTGAGAGCTGCACTAATAGCTGGTTTCCACATTTCATGGACTGCCATTCTGCTTGAGAGAGGGGAAGTCCTCCCTCCTGGGGAATATTGAAGCTTTGTCAGTCTCGGAGGGGCTGAATGAGGTTCAGGTCCCTTCTGGTGCTGGGGAATTTTTTGAGAAATATCCACCTCAAACAACCTTATTGCCACCTTTTCTTTTTGGTTTATTACTTATTGCTTCACTTACCACTGTTTGCTTTTCCTTGGGTACTCTCTGGTTAAAAAACATGTAATTATTACTCCTCCTGGGGGTGGAGGGGGGGAAAGTTTAGCAAACTGGGAAGATCTGGAAAGCATTGCTGGAGAACAAAGGCTGTGGGACCGGGACTTCACGGTCCGGGCTGTGTCCCAGGAGGACTCCAGTGACCTGCTCAGACAGAAAGCCCACAGGCACGTCTCTGTGCTGGGGCAGGTTGCTTCCCTTCTCCTTGGGGAGAAGGTGTGAATGGCTTCCTTGAATAAGTCATTGGATAGCCTTGGCCGGGCAGAGGCTGGCTGCCGCTTCCTGCAGGTCTCTGTCTCACTACTCAAAAACTGGATACTCTGTTGTGACATTTATTTTACCTCCGGTGGACTTCAGAAAAGGAAACAGCTGTGTTCAGGCCAGCGGTGATGATGGGGAACAGTCATGCTGTTGGCCATGGGGTGAGGGGAATGGGATTTGGGGTGATGGGCGCCCAGCTCAGTCTCTAAGGACTAAATTAAAGATCAAGAGCTGAAAACTTTTAGAAGAATGTGGCCATCGAAAAAAAAGGCAGCTCTAGTTCCTGTTGTCGAGGCAGCCCAGAAACTGCTGAAGAGCCACTGGAAAAGCCATTGAGCTTTTGTCTAATAACTCCTGTGATAATAATTAGCTCAGCCGAGGCAGATTTTAAAGGGGCTTTAAAATTCTTGTTCAGTGGCTTGAAAGAAAAAAGGCAACCAGAGGCTCCTCTGCTCTGAGCATCAATGCGAATCCCACAAAATCCCATTATTCCTCCCCTTTTAGATCAGCAGTTTGATCAGTTCAGCCTTTTCCCTCCCCAAGGCAACAACTTTCCCCCTTTGTGCATGTTTTCCCCTCGAGATCTGAGCGCCTCACCGTGCACACACACACGATGCCGCAGAGCCTGCCCCCCCTCTCCCCCCAACCCTTGCCAGTGGCAGCCACTTGCCATCCCCACCGTGGCAACAAGGGTGACAGAGAATGAACGGGTGGAGGTAGAGGAGGGAGAGAGGTTTGTTTGCCAAAGCACCCACATTCAAGCTATTTTTTTGAACTTAAGGAGAAAGGATTTGTTGCATTTCAAAGCCTGCTGATGCTCTCAGGCTTTGCTTTCCAGACGCCAGAAAATCTTTAGCACTCGACAGAGGCAAAACTTGATGGTCTAAAACTCACCTTTTCATCCAGAGGTAGGAGTAGCTACAGAGAAAGGTAAAATTCTCCTAAAAATGAATGGTTTGGATGATTTTTTTGAGTGAGCTAATCACCCAGGAGTGGAAGAAGAAATGCTGACACCAGCCCAGATGTGTTAGTGAGAGACCCTGCTGTGTTTTGCCTCTGCTGGAGACCTTCCACGTGTCCCCTTCCCAGGTCCACTGACATTTAGAGCAGCTCACAGGCAGCTCTAGCTTGTGCTCACCAGGACTAAGCAGGGAGCTCTGGCCACACTTGTAGTCAGCGCGTTGGAGAAGCCAACTCACCGGGATGTGTCTCTACTGGGACCATCCCAAGCGGGATGCACTTATGACCAAGGACTTAGAGGGAGCTGCTGTTCTTTTTGCACTCCCAGGAGGCACAGAGATACTTTTCTCAGGAAAAATCCATAAATCTGCAAAG
Source organism: Scolopax mira (assembly GCA_004320125.1). Taxonomy (NCBI): domain Eukaryota; kingdom Metazoa; phylum Chordata; class Aves; order Charadriiformes; family Scolopacidae; genus Scolopax; species Scolopax mira. The sequence continues at coordinate 145,122 of BJBW01004717.1, read as the reverse complement.
ATCCACAACCATCAAAAGCTCTGTCAGCACAGCCAGGCGCTCAGGGGTATTTCAGCAAGAGAAGGGATGTGGAAAGAAGGAAGGCTTTCCCCTGGGAGATGTCCACCTGGCTGAATACCAGGTGGATACATCCATTCCTTGCAAGCTGTGCACCAGACACTCACTGCAGTTTGATATAGCTTTGGGCAAAAATAATAGAAGCAAAACAGATCATGAAGCAGTTGGAAACATCTGCAACCACGTGCCAAGGTGCTGGGAAAGCCTTTCCATGCTGGGAACTGGTGCTCCAGGTTCCCCAGTGTCTGTCCAGCCGTGGCCAAGCCATGGTCCTGCTGGGCAGGCAGTGGTCCTGCTGGCCAAGCAGCCTTCCCAGGTTTAGTACCAATGCAAAGAGCAGCAGTTTGGAGCTGAGCAATGACCCCCCCAGCAGGAAATACAAATGTTCTCCAGGCTGGAGGAGCCACAAGAAATGGCGAGTTCGGATACAAACCAACCCCATTTTCTTCGCGAAATTTTCTCTTTTGAGAGGACTGGAAGTGATGTTGAGCTGAAAGAAAAGTGGTTTGGTTTTTTTTCTGGTAAAATATGCTAATAAACTGCTCCGGAGTCTCATAAACTACGTTGCTTTTTTTTCTTTTTTTTTTTTTTTTAAATGGCAAATAATAAAGGAGTTGGTTTTTTTAATGGCAGTTTTCAAGCGGCTGGAGCAGAGATCAGGAGTTCAGCCTCTTTCCTTGTTCTGTTTGTGGTATATTTATCTTCATGAAGAGAATGGTAGCAGGGGGATTTATTTTTCTGAATGAATGTCTCTAAGCCCCCCATACCTCCAGGGCTTATAGTAAAGGTTGGATCCAATGACAGGAGAGTCAACATTATAAGCCCTTAGAGAGGGCTGAGTGCCTTGTAGATAGTCTCAAGTGGATGGGCTTTCAGCTCGCCGTCCCCCCGGCTTACATTAGAGCCTGAAGAGACTTTGTCTGTCCCCGATGCCCTCGGGTGACCCGCGACCCCTGTGACTTGGCTCCGCCGAGATCTGACGCTCGCGCGAGCCCCCGGCCGAGGAAATGGAGAGGCCGCATTGTGCCGCGGAGAAAGAGCAACACAAACATGGGGTGTTCTCAAAGGAAACAAAAACCCAGTGGAAAAAAAAAAAACCAAAAAAAAAAACAACAACCAACAAAAAACCAACAAACCACCCTCCCCAAACTGGCAGTGAGGGGCAGGCGAGGAGAAAAGGCAGGCACAGGAGCTGCCCGGGCAAAGCCACCCTGGAATACTGGCCGCTGGGAGGGTTTCTGGAGCTTCTTGGGCTCCTTCTGCCCAGGGGTCTCTGCTGGCTTCAGGTGTAGCTGAGCGAGCTGGGGGGGGTGATGGAAAGTGGGTTTCCCTGGGAGTTCTGCATTTCTGAATATAAAAAGAAAATAGGCTTGTTTTCACTTTTGGGGAGTGCTTGATGAATGTGGTGGCAGAGACACATCCTGTACCCCTGTGTCCCAAAGGATAAAAGCAGCACTAAATCCCATTTGTTCCCCTGCAGAAAATGCTGACATTTCATTTGGGCTTTCAAGTGTCAAAAAAAAGGCTGGAACAGCCCAGGCCCCTGCATCATGGAGGATGCCAAGCCCCGACCTGAGGGGCTCAATTCCCCCTCCAACCTGGCCTTGAACCCCTCCAGGGATGGGGCAGCCACAGCTTCTCTGGGCAACCTGGGCCAGGCTCTCACCACCCTCACAGCAAAGAAGTTCTTCCTGAGATCTCATCTAAATTTCCCCTCTTTCAGTTTAAAGTCATTACCCCTTGTCCAATGGCTCCCCTCCCTGACAAGAGTCCCTCTCCATCTCTTCTGTAGGCCCCCTACCAGAAACCTTTAAATTTTTGACTTAGACTTTGAACAGTTCCTAATGCTTGAGAGAGACCACCTTGTCCCAACCAGTGGCTCCCTGTGTGATTGTGCAAACAGCCACATCTCCCCCCGGGAGCTTTGGGCTGATTTGGGGTGTTGAGGGTCACCACCCTTGCCTATCCCCAAACCTGTGCCCAGCTGCTGCTTTCTGCCTAACTGAGACAGCAACATCTTCATACAGCCTGTGGCCACCACACCGAGGGCCCCAAAAGGTGTGAGATCCGCCATAAATCACAAGCTGGCCGTGATGACATTGAGTTCCCATCTCCTCTCTTGAAACCTGGGCTTCCCTCACCTGTGTTCTCCATCCCCACTTGGCTTCGGGCTCAGATCCTGCACTTTGCAGCACCTCTGGGAGGGCACAGCCCACGTCCTCCCTCTTTAAACAGGTGCTGCAGTGGCCACAACCGTAGGGGGTTGCCATGGGGGCAACCATGGTACTGACCTGGGCAGGGACGGGGAGGAGGTGACAGCGTAACATCTTCCCCGTCACCTTGGAGAGGTGGGACATGTCCCTTCCCAGCCCACCCAGCGCATCCAAGCCTGGCCCACGCCTGGGAGCATTTTCCAGATGCCAGTGCGTGTTTAAAGGTTAAAAAGATGAGCGGAAAAGCCCATGTCATGGGTGCCTGAGCGACCAGGAGAATTTCACCAGCACGGGGGAGCGTATTGTCCCCAGAGTGACCGAGTGGATTTGCATGCTTAATTCCCGCTAAGCATTTTTGGAGGAGTAATCTGATAAAATCTTCAACCTGCTGATAGCACAGCCTGATTCGGGTCTCCCTCAGCACAGTCCATGGCACTTCCAGCTCCCAAACGTGCAACCCACCACCAAGGGAAGAGATGAGGTGGTCGCCCATCGTGGCGGGGCTGGGTCGGTGGCCAGGCCAGAAGCCAGTGCTCCCCGTGGGCCCAGGACAGACGGAGGAGAAGACGACTTTTATCCCATTGTTTTTCCCTGTGATTAATCCATCTAAAGTGCTCCTCTGCGCGTAGCCAAGGGCAATGTAAGAAAGAAGCAGTTTGAGCTTTGTGGGGTTTTTTTTTTTCCTTCTCTCCTTTTTTTTTTTTTTTTTCCCTCCCCCTTTCCAAGTGTGCTTTACAAACATCCTCCCCGCTCTGCCCTCTCTATTTGCAAAACTGTCTCCTTCTGCCCATGGCTCCTGATGAAGTCCTTGCAGAGCTCCTTGTCCACCTTCCAGTCTTTTCAGCACGTATTCAAATTAACCCTTTTGTCCCATTCACACCCCCTTTCTTTGGCGGATATTGTGGCTTTGCCAGCAGCGATCCAGCAGCGGCTATTCTAATGGAATTGCATTCTGGCAGTGCCTTGAGAAACCTGATCAAGATCATCCCGCAAGTTTAATCCCTCCAAATTACAAAATGTTTACTATCAATCACCTTTACGCAGCTTTATTTCGGGGGCTTTCTTCGAGGGGGCGAGCGGGACGTGGGTGCGTTGCCAGAGATGCCCCTTCACGTCTCCAGCTGATCACCTCAATGGGACCAGAGTCAAATGGTCAAGGCCATATGCGTATGAAAGCCCGGGCTGCTCTGCCAGCTATTCTCTCCTGCTCTGCATGGATTTCACACTTTCTATCCTGTTAGGGTGCCTACCCCTTTTACTTTAGCCTTGATTTATTTTTTTTTTTATTTTTTTTCTCCCCCCCCCCCCCCCCCCCCCCACTTTTCCATCCATTTCTGCATCCTGTGTCATCTGGATTTAATCGAGTTAGCAGATTTTCTGCCTAAAATTGCATTGTTAAAGGGAATTGTTTAAATGGGGAGAACCCCTGAAACCTTTAAAACGGGGGTGTCCCGAGTTTCCACCCCCGTACCTCGAGTGCTGCGGCCCTGGGCTGGGCGCGGAGGGGCTCGGAGGTGGCTTTGCTTTCTTGAAAGCATCCAGTGCTATTTTCAGAAGCACAAACAGATGCAAATGTCTCTGCAAACATTGCACAATGAGATGCAGGGAGAGGACAGCCTTTCAAACTCTCTGAATAGCCCTTCAAAGCAAGTCTAATTAGGGTAAGTAGAGGTAATAGGCCCACTTGCGTTTTTTACACTCGCATTTTTTCCCCCCTCAAAGCCCGCAAGGCTCTTTTCCCCCTATGGCTGGGGGGGGGGGGGGGTATATCCCCTTGCTCGTTTGTTTGCGTTAACAAATGTAGGGATGGAAAGAAGGGGGAGAGGTAGAAAGGAGAGGGGGGGGGGGGAGGGAGAGAGAGAAAAATCAATCATTTGAAAAGTCTTCTCTGTTAGTTTTTTGGGGGGTTTTTTTTGGTGGTTTTTCCTGGTGAGATAGATAGCGGTGGAGACAGCAGCATCCCGGCTGGGGCTGGGGTGTGGGGCAGGCCCCAAAGCAGAGGCTGCAGCTCGTGTCATGTGGAACTTCAGTAAGTGAAAAAGAAAAGCAGAAGGTATGGGCTGAATACTTGGGTAAATCAGTAATAGAGCTAAAGGGCATATGCCTGTAGGGAATATGTTGGCATAAAAGAGCTTTAAGAGGGGCCATTCATACTGACAAAGGGAGATTTGAATTGCTGCCTTCACAATAGCATGAAAGGATGGGCTTGGGGTGTTCTGAAACAAAGTGGAAATCATACTGCCCTGAACGGCTCTAATAAGCTTTTAACTATTTTACATTATGGCATTACCTCTTTTTTTTTTTTTTTCTTCTTCTTCTTCTTGTGAGCCAAGTGCCAGGCCCGCTTAAAAGTGTGATTTATACTTTTTTTTTTTGCTTCATGGTAACTTTGCAGGAAAATAGATGGGGACTCAAAGGCAGTAATTCAGCTTTTTCAAGACGAGGAGGGGGAAATGCCATCATTTCTGAATGTCCCAGAAAGGACACCCGTGCGCCACAACCGGCAGCACCCTCGTCGCCTCGCACCAGCAAGGGCCAGGGATGCCAGCTCCTTGCACCTACCACCTACCAAGCATCTCCCATTTAATTGTGCTCATTAGCAGCCGTGCAATCAGGCAGATATCACTGTTGAGTGTGCCAATGAGTATCTTCCCTCTTCAACTCAGGTGCGCTTCAGCGTGGGCTCCGAAAGAAAAAATGCTGAAATTTATTGTCAAACCCCCCCCCACCTCAGTTTTCACCACCAGCAGAGGTTCAGCATCTCAGCCTGTATTTGGGGGGACACGGAGGGGGGCTGTCGCTCCCACTGCCTGCCTGGGAAGGAGGCAGTTGCCTGGCCTGTGTGTTGGGAAACGCACGCTGGCTTTGTGTGTGCTGGGGCTCCCTCCCCGAGCTCCCCCCAGATGGTGCGATCGCACGACTGCACTGTTAAAATAGAGCTCGTATAGACAATTAGCCAATTACTCACTCTGTCATTGCACTTTCTTCTTGTAACTGAGATGCAAACTGGACTATGTCTTCTTTGGTAGCTTCATTCATCGGCAGCATTATTTAATGACACTTTTGTCAGCTTTGGGTCTGCCCAAAGATTTCTGAACGTAGCTTTATGAACCTAGAAAGGGCGCCCCGCGGAGTGAAAGCGGACTTTGAACCCGCAGACGATGCTAAAGACAATGAATTTTCCAAAGTCAGGGAAAGAAATCCAGAGCGTGGCTACCACAGGGCATGTGGCTCAGCCCCTCATTGTCAGCAGCAGCGGCTACAGAGAGAATAGCCCAGTAGCCAAAAGAGGGTTGAGCATATGGATGTACAGGCCACTTTCTCTCCTTAAATATCTTTTAAAAAGTATTATTTCAAATGCTGCTGGGTCCTTCTTAAGGTGAGAAGGTTGGGTGGTTGGAACAGCTGTCCTGGACCAGAATCTCGCTTCAGATCCTAACTGAGAGTGGCCAAAATGAAGTTTCTTTGCTGTGAGGGGTGTTGGTCTCAGGCGTAGTTTAGCTCTGGTACAGCTGTGCAGGGCCACAGCTGGGGGACTAATGTACTGGAAACGGTGAGATAGAGAGAGAAGTTCAGTTTTGCTTCTGGCATTTTTCAGGGAAGAACAAAAAGTCACCTACTGCCTAATGAAGGAAACTCCATCCTTCTACATAGGCTTCTTTGAAACGGACTAACACTTTTATTATCCAAAACTTTTGGCACCAAGCGTCGTTAGTGTCTCTCATTCACCTCTGAAGTGCAGCCCCACAAAGGTGCAAAAATGGATGCCCAGTTACCTTTAAACGCCTCTCCTTCAAAAAAGAAGAAAAAAGAAAGAAATCCCATCTGTTTCTTTCCAGAGGGTAGACTTTCTTTGAGATTTATTTTGTGGCTCCTCCGAGCTTGGTCAGCATGAAGCACGCACTGGACACACACACCACTGGAAGGTGGTCTCCACCACCTTCCCTCGGCTGATAATTCCCTTCCCTGCATCCCATATGGCTCCCTGCATCTCCTGGCATCCCAGCAAGTGCTTCCCGGGAGAGGGGGGCAGGTGACAGCCGTGCTGGTGACAGCCACGGCGGGTCAGGTAGCCCGGACCCTCCTTCCCTGGGACCACAGACCTCATTAGCTGCCACTCGATTTATCAAGAGGGCATTATGGCTTTGGAAGTTGACATCTTTTTGGATTGCAAATAGGAGAGGAGGAAACTGTACCCTGTGAAAAGATTGATTAAATACTAATTAACCTCTTTTCTTAGATAATGAAAGCACTTCAGTGAGCTGGATAAACACGATGCGCATCAGTTGCTCTCCTGGCCAAGCCAGGGGTAATTGAGAGAGCAATATCCATTACTGATGTTGTGACAGGAAAGGTTTTCCTTTCAGATTACAAAAGGCTGGGTGCAGGGGAGATGGTACTCAAATAGGAAGAAAAAAAAAAAAAAAAAAGAAAAGTCATATTCTTTTATCTTAGGAGTTAAATCCCTTTGATTTGAATAGTCCCACCAGTGAAATAAGAGAAAAAACTTGTCCATTCATATCTAGAGAGAGCCAAGTAAAAGAAAAACTAAAATAAATGCAAATGAAGGTACTTGGGCTTTGGAGGAAGAGATTGACTCAGGTGCCTATTGTTGCTGGTCCTTACTGGTAAGGTCTCTAGCTTTTCTAAGTTCTGAGGAAAAAAAACTATAAATATTGCCTGTTTTCAGTGAGTCCCAGAGACCAATCTGGAAAATCACAGGGGAAGAAGAGATGTTTTTCCTTGTCCATGTTGAGATTTGCAGGGTGCCCCCTTGCCATCGTAAGGCTACGTGCCATTTTTCCACAAGGAGAGCAGCCTTGCCAAGGAGGACATTTGCTTTCTCAAAAGTGAATATTTTCAAGGAGAAATTCAAGTGAGAAAGGACCACTTAGTGCAGTTTGTTCAACTTTTACCTGCCACCGGTGGTTTTCATTCTTTTTGATCCTGCCTTCGAGGCTCTTTTTCAGTACATTATCCAGAAGGTTCTCTCATCTCCCATGGGGAATCCAACATGAATAGGACCATGCCAAAAATTTAGTCTTCCTCCCTTCACCTTCTCAATTTGGCCTCATTTGTCTAAACCAAAGTGTTTGTCAAGGACCCCTTAATCTCTTGGTCCTCATGGTAGGGACAGAGACAAACTCCTGGGTCCAGAGTGTTCCTTGGGCTATATGTGCCCTCTCCTACCACCTTCAGAAGTGGAGGGGTTCAAGGCCAGGCTGGAGGGGGCTTTGAGCAACCTGGTCTGGTGGGAGGTGTCCCTGTCCAGGGCAGGGAGTGGGACTGGGTGATCTTTAAGTTCCCTTCCAACTCTAACCATTCTATGATCTGCCAGGTTTGCACTGGGCTACAGATGCCAAACACTGCTGTAGACTGTCCTGCTGGAGGTATTTGTGGGTATGATTTTATGAAGATCGCTGACATCTGCCACAGGGAGAGGAGCAGAACAAGTTGTTTGTTTGTAGAAATAAGTCCAATTAACTCCTACAGATGGAACTTAATCCATTATTTGTGCAACAAACCATTATGGTCCGTAATCGCCTTGGACTGCCATTAGACACCTTTAAATACTTTCCTAGAAGGCAATTTTGTGAAATCTTCAGGTTAAAAAGAAAAAAAAAAAAGATTATCCTGGAATGTGCAGAATGTAATAATCCAAGAAACACACAGTGAAGTTCTGAGGACTCTGCCAAATCCCTGTTTGGGAAATAGAGGCATCAGTCCCCTCACATGCTGCAATTCGTAATGAAGCACATCTCATGGGCATGAAGCAAGAGTGGAAAGGAGGCCGTGCACCAACACAGGCTGGGCTTACCCTGAAGCACAATGAATCTCCTGGGTGGAAAGCAAGGGAGCAGGGGCTGAATAGTGCAAGGAAATGAATGAGCTCAGAGCAGGGATGTTAGAGAGACACTCTACGCATTTTCTTTCCAGTTACAGCAGTAGAAAACCCACTTTCTGAACTTGATGTTGACACTTCTGTTGGCACAGTCCATGCAAGACCGTGTCTGTGGGCCTTTATTCACCATTACTCAAAGAATAAAGCTAATCTCTTCTCTAAAAGTCTTGATTCAGCAAGTTTTTGCTCTCTGCAGAAGTATGCTGTGTGCTTTGTCCTACTGGCCCTTGCCAAAGCCCTACTGACAGTCAACGAGTCAAACCAATGCAGTAGGGGGCAAGTGGGAACCATTTCTTGTAGCCGTGGAGTCATGGACATGCACAGAGAAAGGGTGGCATCTCTGCCCCAGCCTCTCGAATGGGATAGTTCTTTATCCTTTTTGAACCATCAGAGTTTTGTAAGATTTTTGCACAGCGAGACGGGAGGCACTGAACCAGATGCTGCTGCAGAGACAAACAGAGGCAGAAGTGGGAGACCTGAATAACAACGAGCGCTGTGCCATCAGCATTTCCACGCTGACACAGAAGAGCATTATCCATTGGGAAGAGTCTATTCCCTCTTATCTGGTGGATCTTAAACCGGAAGATTGACAACTGAAAAATAATAATGATGATGATGATAATAGAGGACATGGCTGGGCGTGCGGAGCCTTCATCTGGCGGCAGCAATGCCTCACGTGAAGTGTTTGCCATGTCTCCTGAGAGGACACCAACCCCAGCAGAGAGGCTGTGGGGAGGAAACCCCCATTTCCAAGGGGCACAGCTATTTCACCCCCTCAGCTCAGCCTTAGGCTCCTCATTGCCCTGGTGGTTAGTAACAGGCCTGGCTTCCACAGGATCTGGTCCTTCACCATGGCTCTGTGACATCTGGGATACCTTCAGTATTTTTTCATCATTGTCATCATTCGTCTTTTTGGTTGAGGAAGAAGAGAGAAAAGGGATTAGCTGATCATATAATGTGTTAATTTGTCAAATCTATTAATCTAGATGAACAAAAGCTTCATTAATGTCCTTTGAGGACTATAAAAGTACCAGCTGAAAGTGTTCCATGCAGTATTTTGGCATCTCCACTCTGCAGCACTCACGTACCGAATGGTCAGTACATCTGCTAGGTCCTCAGCAGCTCTGCTCCTCCAGATGATTTCTTTTAATTGCATATGCCACCAATAAAAGAAGTCCTGAAATGTAGTTCTCACCTGCTTCTGTTCTGGTAATCTACCTACTATACAAATTGGTCTTAATGGAGCATTTGAGCCCTGGAGATCTATAATTATAGTATGAAGTTTCATGTGCTCACGGGTAGTAGCACAGACCGTGTTCTACAGATCACAGACAGTAAAATCCAAATCTACAACAGATTGACACCGAATAATGAAAATCCTTCTGAGGATGCTCCTGTTAATAACTAAACCCCACACATTGTTTGAGCCTTGTCCCAGCAGGGACCACAGTAAGTAGGGCACCACATGGCATCAAAACACTTGTTATCTAAAACTTGACCAAAATTTTGGATTTGCAGCTATTTCAGCTATTTGCTCACTTTTTTTTTTTTTTTTTTTTGAGCACAGGTAATTCACAGAGACTCTCTAGATCTTCAGATCACTTAGGAAAAGCTGGAAGAGAGTAGCTCCTGTGCTGTGAGGCTGCTGGAGACCCTTGTCACGGGAGCACACGAGCATCTTGTAGTTGCTAGAGGACTGTTTCCCCACGGTAAATCTCAGCAGAGAGAAAGTGGGATAATCTCAGTTGTGTTTTGAGGAAATCTGTGCTGGAAGCACGATTCCCAGCTAGCAGGGATGCCCTATCTATGGGGCCATCTCTGACTTTCTCTCCTAACTAAAGGGGAATTAAGGACTTGCAGAACCTCCCGGCAGAGGGTCCCTAATGCTTGCATGCCCCGGAGGTGGCTGGATCCAGCAAGGATAAAGGATTACCAACCCCATCAGCAGACATATGAAAAAATGCATATACATCTATGTAATGTGGTGCCAAGATTCAAAATAAAGCTATTTCAGTTATTTCTGAAGTCACTAGGGGTCTTGCCACTGGGTTTAGTGGGACTGAGATTGATTTCTCTTTATAGAAATTTTTTACCATGTAACTATCTGGTATTTCCAAAGAATTTGCCAATGATTTCCCCAGTTGAATTCACCTATTTTTTTTCCCCCTGTACTAGTGCAAGGAGATGATTTTAGTACAATTTTAAAAAGCTGCCTGTTTGCAATGGGGGAAGCCCGTTCCAGCTCCCTGTCAATTCACCAAAACGATTCTTTTGATGAAAATAAATACAAACCCCGTTGTTGTAAACGGGGGTGCAGGTTGGCTCTGCAGCCTCTGAATATAGGCATTCCATCTGTCCCGGCGGCAGATTTGTTCAACTATGTCTGAACCTATCACCGCTCGAGGGAAAAACTGTTCCCTGACTCATGTTAATGTATGAATCTAATTGTATCCTCGCACAGTTTGCAGCTTTCCTTGCCCCCATTAGGAACATTAACATCATACCCTGGGTCCCGGTAGATGTATGGTCTTTATATCCTGCATAATGTCCCCAGATCTCCGCTCGCAGCTAAGAAAACACAAAAGAATAGAGGATATTTTGAAGTTTCGTGGAGGTTTTTTTTTTTTTTTTTTGCTTTGAGATTGAAGTCCAGTGTCTTGGGACCCAGTGACTTTAGATGACCTTCCGTCTCCATGGACTGTACTAAATTTCAGCCCCTGGAGGCTACTCCATACAAAACCTCCTGGCTTTCAAGGGCAGGTGCAAGCAAAGCTTCACTGCGTCACAGATCAAGACCTGTTACTGCCAGAATTAGATTTCACAAATCTCTTTTATTTAACGGGACATCATTAAGGAACTGGCCTATACTGGTTGATGGTGCCTTTAATTAATAGAAGAATTATGCTTCTATTAGGATTTCCAAGCAATAACATTTCCTTTTCGGCATTTACACATGCTGAGAAGCAGAGGTGGATGTGTGTGTGTAGAGGCAACCATATAAAACCTATGTTAAAGAAATATAAAGATTGCAGACTCAGGCACTCAAAAAGGAAGAAATACTGACACTGTCTGTCTAATCTTAATTTGGCTCTTCTCCTCTGAGTTTTTGTGGCAATCATATGCCCTATGTTACATTTGTGATCCTATCTCCGCTTTCTTCATTTTACAGGAATGTTGACTTCCAGGCACAGATTTTGCCCCTGTGATGAGCAGTTTCTCAGGGTTTCACCCAATGCTGTCAGTGTTTGCCCTCTGCCTTTCCCCCTACACAGTATGTGATCGTGTCCCGAAGGCTCAATTTCTTCTTGGGCTTCTTCCTGAGCATCTGAGCACTCTGAAAGCTCTGCTTAATGAAATCATTAAATTCACTGATGATGTGAGGGGATGGTAGCACCCCAAATTTTACAGATGGGAAACTGAGGCATGGAAAAATGAAAGGCAATTCATTCCATTATCCCTGGGCTGTCCCACCTGAGAAGTGTAGGAGCTGACTTACTTATTTGAGTATGTAGAATCCCCTGTATCCAAGCATCCACCTCCTTTCCCCACAAATACCCCGTTAAGTGCCCACACAGCTCTGATTCTCCAGAGTTCTGGAGATGGATGAAGAGACATGGCATCTCTGCCTCATTCACCCCAGGAAACAGGGCAAAGAGGATAAAAGTGATGCTTTTAAGAGTGTCTGTGGGTCCAACTCGATATGGGAGTGTTGAGCAACGCTGAAGAGGGAGGGCATGAACATGTGAGGAGTAAAACCCCTTCAGGAAGGCCGGATTTTGGGGGTCAGATTGCTGCCCCATCACACACAAATGCAGAGGAAAGGCTGGGATTTCCCACCAGTGGAGCAGTTTTTGTGGTGGTGGTGGTGAGGTGCCCCTCTGGACACCCCCAATCTCTAGCTGAGAGCCACAGCGTGCCAGGGCTGGTGCCAAACCCACGTACCCATCCCACCCTGTGACCTGGGGACAGTCCTGGCAGCCTGGCTCACCCAAGGCTACCGATTTACACAAAGCTGTGAGCTCCATACCCTCTTCAGGGGTGCAGTATCCTCTCCGTGCCCCAAATCCCCCCAAAGCCCTTCCAGCCCCCCTTACGAACCGCAGCGAGGACACCACCACTGCCGGTGGCACCTGCGTGTCCTGATGGGGTCTCCAATCCCTTCTCTGTCAGACTCGGTGGCCAGCCAATGTTGGCAGGTAGCCCCACGTGGCCGGCATGGTGTGAGAAACGACGGCTCGGCCCGTGCTGAGTGTCACTTTGGGGCAAAGGCTTCCCTTCTGAGGAGAGAAACCCCCCCCCGAGCTTAAGAAACAAAACTCGCAGAGGCATTGCTGAAATTCAGTAAAAAACGTTAAAAAATTTTATTTACAGGGTAAAGCACAATTTTTTTTTATAAAAAAAAAACAAAACAAAAAACCAAACCAAAAAACCAACCAAAACCCCACTTTGATAAGAGGCATAATAATAGAATAAAGCTCTTTATGTACAAAAATACAATTTTCATATGAATGAACATCTTGAATAAATTAAACCACTCTCTGGCCCCGGCGCTGAATACCCCCCCCGTGTCTGCTCCTGCTCTAAAGCAGGGCCGCCGCGCCGGGGGGCAGCATCTATAATGCATGAGCCCCTCCGCTTGGCCGCCGGGAGCAGGGTCCCATCGGGGCCGGTGCTGGGTCGTGTCACCCCCCCAAAACCCCCTCTTATCCCCCCCCTCCCCAACCTTCCCGGGCCGGGCTGGGGCTGAGCCACCCCCCGGGCGCATAGAGGGGGTGGGGGGGGGGAACAGGAGGGATGCGCTGAGCCCCGGGGCCGCATCGTCCCCCTTAAGCCTTTTCATGGCATTGTCAGGGCGTTCAAACCAAATTTTCATGCTCGTTTTTCTTCGCCGCAGAGCTACAAATTGTAAAATTGACTTTTCACCTCGTCTGCGGCAGCAAATCTGTCGCTTTTCTTCCCGCTTTTCGGTGTCGGAG
>BJBW01004717.1:110965-123913 GCA_004320125.1 Scolopax mira | reverse complement strand
TTCAAGGCCAGGTCGGATGGGGCTGGGAGTAACCTGGTGTGATGGGAGGTGTCCCTGCCCAGGGCAGGGAACGGGACTGGATGGGTTTTAAGGTCCCTCCCAAACCAAATCATTCTGTGATTCTATGACAGCATCCAGAGATATTAGGCAATACCTGTAGCTGTCAGATTTGGAGTCATACACAGGTCTCTTTGTAGTGTTTTTGCAGCACTTGGCTCTGGCCATGGCTAAGGCCAAGAGAAATTATTAATAACAGTGATGATGGTGAATTCTGCCTATACATGTCTGGGTATATGTACATCTGCACACAGAATGGAGAGGAAAGCTGGGTCACTGGTGTTCCCAGGGGGTCTTGATGAAAATTTCCTATCACAGCTCAGGCACTGCTTTGCCCTGTCAATTAGGGTACTACACATACATAGAAGGAAAATGAGATGCTTCACATGTTTTTTAAGCAGAGAGTAATTTTGAAGCGCATCCCCCTGCAGGCTTTCATGGCAGGTAGGAAAGTTTTGCCTGTAATTTTTGGTTTGGCCCTCTGTAAAAAGGGCATCAGTATGAAACTGCCCGGGTGTTTTTCACATCAAGGGAGGCTGGATGCATTATATATAAAGAGAAGCCAACTGTAATAAAACATTATATCAGTGAGGAAGAAGCTGACATCGCCTTAATTACAAAAAAACCAGGTGAATTCACCCCCAAAGAGCTGGGCAGAGATTTGCCACTCTTGGAGGAGCCCCAGCGCCTGGGAAGAGCAAGGCAGGTGGAAAAGGCAAGGAGAGAGCCCTGGCCACTGGCCCCTGTGCCTTGACCCCCCCTGTTGCACCCTTTGGGGTGTATTTCCCACTGCCCAGGACATGAGAGGGCCGAGGGTGACACCCCAAGGCACAGCACTGTAAACTCTGCCCTGCTGAGGGTTTGTGTCTCCCTGGGCTCTGGAAAAGCTCCCTGAATGGGGTTTATTCAGCAAAAAACTGCTCTAGTGACATAAAACCTCTGCGCTTTCCTCTGGCCTTATGCTGTCATCTTATTGCTTTTACTTTATTAGTAAAAAGAAATAATAATATATATATATATATATATTTAATCACTTCAGTAAAACTGTTATGCGACCTGGAGTAAATTGTAAAGATTTCTGAGTGAGAAAAAGTGATACAAAGAGTTTTTCCTTTTTAATTCTTTTTTATTTCCTTTTTCCAGCCACTGAGGGTTGGTGGGTGGGGGCTGAGTTTCACGGTGCCAGTGACAAGAGACCTGGGTCAAAATGCATTTTGCCATTCAGAGGCCAAACAGTACAACTGGGGTCTGGGCAGGTGAGGAAGGAGAAAGAGCTTTAGTTTGTCTTAAACAGAATATGAATTTTAGAAAATGTCAAAATGAAACATCTGGGGGCTGCTGGATTCAGATGCTTCAGTGAAGACACACTGAAGGGTACCCTGACTCTTTTGAAAAGTAACCCTCTTTTTTTTTTGGCCCCTGCACCAACTCAGCTTTTTGAAGGGTCTCCTACTGTTTTGCAACCAAATGTCATTAAACTTAGGTGAAAGTGAATGGTAAATAACTTTTTGATCTGCTTTCTGGGATGTAAAGGTGTAATTTGCACTGACTTAAATGGCTCCTGGCTATCCATTAAACTGGGCTGCTTTGCAGTTCATTACCTCAGTGGTATATATACAATATATCTGTTAAATTTCCCTTCTTCCAGGACAAAATCACAGTTATGAGCATCTTAAATTCTTGCCTGAATCATCCCCCCGTTAGTGTAAGTGGCTGCAGTGACTCAGCCTTGCTCTCCATCACACTGACAGCCAAGTACCATCTCTTTCAGTGTCTCTTTACGATAATGTCTCTGGATATAAAAAGAAAAATAAAAGCATAACATTAAACTACAGGTGTGACAACCCTCAGAAGCTCCCAGGCAGCTTGTGGGTCCAAAGAGCTGGGTTTACTGGGACCAGTATGTAACGATGCAGCTGAACTGGGCAGAGAGAGAAGGAAAAGCTCTGCAGGAAGACCCTGCAGGTGCTGTGCTTTAACCCTGGAGCCTGCCCCCCAGGGAGGTGGCAAGAAGGGTTTTCAAGGTCAATTAGCCCTTGTAATTATTGAATATTTTTCTACCAGGGTAGCTTGAAGTTTTAGGTCCCCTAATACATATTTTAGAACAGCTTGAAGGTATAAAATGCTAAATAAATACAAAAGACTAGTTCTAGCAACATGATTAAAGGAAAGTAAATGTTGTGCTAGCTGAGGGGTCTTTGGTTTTTTTTTGGTTTGGGTTTTTTTTTTTTTTCTGGTGGGGGCTCTGGGCACTCCCAGAGTAACCAGCTCCAACTGGTGCTTGGCTAACGAGGGGAGACATTTGGCTGATCTGTTCCCACCGAGCCTCTGCTGCAGGGAAGCTGCTTTCTTTTCCAACTTAAGCCTGTATTAAATTGCAATAAATTCAGTGTTCACAGATAAATAGTAAAATAAGGACAATTGCTAATTACAAAGTGAATGCACTTTTAGACTATAGACATTGCTTATTTTTCTCTTTCTTGGATAAAACTCAAAATATTGTTTTTTCTTTCACTTCAGGTTTAATGTGCTGCAGGTCTTTCCATTTACTCGGGTGGGAATTAGAATTTCTCCTGGGTGGGTGCAGCTACTCTTCTCCAGAGCAGCTGTGGAGTGAGGCAGGGCCCTGAGCCTCTTACCCCCCTGTGCAAACAGAGGCTGCAAAATCACAGAGAAACATCATTCACAAAATCGCTTTTTTATTACTTCTCTTGTGGGCCTTATGTACCTACAGATGGCTCCTATCCCAAAGAATCCTTTTTCCTTTTCTTTATTTTTTTTTTTTTCCCCCACAGAAACAGATAGGGTATGACTTTGTGTTTTTTTACGTTTTCAGTGTTTGCTGGTATTTATCTTCATTAACCTGTTAATGACCTCAGCCCCACGCATCACATGCCAGGTGCTGGGAATTTAGCTCTTAATTTATGGACTCCACCCACAGCCTTGGCCGGAAAAAGAGAAAAAAACCAAACCAACCAACTTTCCTAAATTGTAAGGGATGGAAATAGCCACAAGGTGTCAACCTTTACCAAGCTGCAGCTCGGAGCTGGCTCTGCTCTTCTCTCAGGAGCTGGGATGGACAACCCTGCGTGGAGGCTCTCCTGGAAAACCCTGCTACCTGCTTCAAGTAAGTAGGGGGAAAAAAAAAAAAGTCCCCTGAGGCTTTTCATAACGTGGAAAATTTGTTGTTTTACCACCAGTCTTTCCTTTATGGTCATTCTTTCTTTGTATTTGCTTTCCTCTATTATTTTTCTGCTGTAAGCTTTAGCCAAGTTCAACGGTTTTGTCACTGTGTAGAAAAGGGAATGGGACTTGCTCCAAAGAGTGTGTTGCCTGGGAAAGATAAGGTCAAAGCTGGGTGAAGAAAAGGGGCATTATCAGTCTCATGTTATAGTTCTGCACGGACATAAATACACGTGTGTGTGTATATGGGAGTCGTGAGTCATTGCAGTGAGTTAGTGGGGATTTTGGGATCCCTGAGCAGTCCCTGGAGCTGTGCCCCCAGGGCTCCTCTCCCGCGGGTTAGAGCTCCCTGTAATTACCCTTCAAACAGAACGACTGGCTTTCGATCAACTATTTGGATTATCATGATGCAGCCGGCAGAGACTGAAACTCTAGGAAAACAGGAAGGAGATTGGTTTGTTGGTTTTTTTTCCCCATTGAAAACCACGTCTTTCAATTTGTGTTTCAACTCCAGACTTCAGAGCTTGCTCCTGTCTAGCTTGTGTCACCAACTTTTACAATAAAAACAATCAAACCCCCAAGCAATGGTCCTTCTTGGGCGCGCGTGGCCGTGCCCTTGTGCTGATGTGGGGCCAGTAGGACCAGTGAGGGGTTTGGGGCTGGGATCTTGATGTGCTTGATCTATGGTTTTAGCCAGGAACCTAAAGTCAGGAAAGGTTCCTCTGATCAGTAATGCTGCTGGCTTTGTGTTTTCCCTTCTATGTACTGTGCTGGTTTTGTCCTCCTCCATCCTGTCTGTTTTTCTCCTCATCTTAGAATGACGTTTCCCAGCTGTGCTAAACCCAAGAAATCTTCTTTTACTCTCAAAGTTTTATTTATTTATCCTTTCTAGACCATTTAGCATTTCCAGACACCACTATCTGGTATGTTGCCCTGTACAGCTGAAGTGTTGAGATTTTTACCTCCTGGATCACACCAAACCTCCCCTGAGGAAACACCTTTCCTCCCAGGTGCTCCCTTTGGGGATGCAGCCCGTGATGGTCCCATTCTCAGCCGAAAGTGTGCTGCACTTCCCCAAGGTGATTGCTCTCTGTAAAAAGACCATCCCGAGGGCCTTCACATTCTCCAGTGATCCCAAGGATTTCCTGCCCTTTTATCCTGTAGCTTCCCAGAGCCTGGGATAAGCATAAGGGCTGCAGTAGCTTGTGGGCTGGTGGTATCACTCAGAGCCAGGTGTGATGATTTGACACTGATTATTTAACAATCAGGAACTGGATTTCCTTGGTTCTAGCTGTTGGACAAAAAAAGGAAAGGGAAGACCCTGCCAGTCACTTAACAGTTTGAATCTTAGAGGTAGCGCTTGGCAAACTGGTACTTGCTGGGGAGGAGTGGTGCTTGACTGGGGGTTACTGGCCCGAGGAGGGAGCTGAGGAGCTCTAGGGTGGTTTGTTTTTCCTAATGTGTTTGCAGAATAAGTCTCCTAGACTTAGAGAGGAAGCTGAAGTAAACCCCAAGGAAAAATGTAAATGGTGCAATTATGAAGGTAATAGAACTGGAGAAGTATTTTTACACAACACAATGGAATGGGCAGTAATGAGGCAAAAATGCTGAGGGATAAAGACAAAAGACATTTCTTCCGGGATTAGAAGTGAGCTAAAAATTGCCAAAGCCTACTGGAAGAGGGAGGGGAAAAAAAAAGCCTGTTGTAGCATTTCTTTTCCTTTAATAAGCTTCTTTTTCTGCAAGTCCTGAGTGTTCAGATGTAGCACACTTAGTGCCTAGTAACCCAACAAAGCTTCAATTGGTGGCTCTGCAGAAGGATTTTCTTTTCCTTGCAGGTTTCTGACCATGAAAAGACACAGAGATCAGTTGCTTCAGAATCCTTAATTAAACACAACAAAGAAGGGCAATTAGAGCTGTGTTTTGCTTCTGTCATCCAGCAAAGCTTGCAAACCTCAAAACCCTTTTCTTGCTCTGAGATTTATGATGGGAATAAATCATAATTATTCCTGTAATTATCAGCCTTAAGTGAACACCAGCAGGATTGTGGTGGTTTTTTTCCTTCTTTTTCTTGGGGGAGGTTCTGAAACCCATCCAAGAGGAATTCACTAACCCCTTTTGTTGTGCAGGATGACAAACAAAAACACAGGCGTGGTGATTTTCCCAGGCCTTGGCCGCCTGCCTCCCTGTCACTTCATGTCATGTCATTCCTCCCTCCCAGGTCCTCGCAGCAGAGTAGCTCCTGTTGGGCTGGATGCCCTCCATGTGTGTCGTCAGAGCGGTCTCTGCCCAAAGAGCAGATAATACACACAGGCAGAAGAGAAGAGGAAAAAATCTGGGAGGATTTGAGGGATTTGGAAGTGGGCAGAAGGAACAGAAATACATCCTGTTGCTCAATATTCAGAAAACATAAATGCTCACCTGTGTTGGATCTGTACTAAACGTTTCCTCCAGGGATCTTGGCTTTGCCCTGGTGGTTGAGTGAAGTTGTGCTCATACCCAGCAAGAGGGAGCGAGTTCTTCTCTTCAGGCATTGAAGATGACAGTGTGCATGTGTGTTTATTCCCCCACTGAAAAGTTGGATGGCTGGGTGTGAGGACAGAACCTGAACAAAACACCTGGGGAACAGCATCTGCTCGTGGTCCTGCAGGTGATGGGCTCCCTGGAGAACTGGTTGCAGGGGGGAGAACCACTGGGCAAGAAAGCCATGTGGCTTGGTGTGTTGGGCAGGAACTCCAGAAATCTTTATGAAGGGTTTTAGGAAGGGATCTTTCCAGGGTTGTGCTGCAGTCCAGTTTCCTGTGCTGCTGTGATGAACGTGGCTCATGTAGACATGGTGGCATCCAGGTGTACTCTTTACCCTTAGTGTGCACGTTCCACACTAATGGGATAATGTGACTGTGTAAACCTCTGAGTGGGTTTCCCGAAATACAGATGCTTTTTGGGGAGGGGCTTTTCTTATACCCGAGAAGGAAATGCAACACTTGAAGCTCTTCTTGTGGAGCTGGGGAAGGGCATTTCCAGCATCCCAACGAGTGGGTTCCAAGCTGGTTTGTAACACAGAAAGCCAAAGAGCCACAGAGGTGTCCCCAGGGCTGTCTGAAAAAGCTTTTTGTTGCCACTAGATGTCCTTTCAGCCCTGCTTTCCCCACCGCTCCTCCGGAGCAACCATCTGGGTTGGGATCTGCTGGCTGCAGCCCAGGAGCCACCAGACACCGCAGGGCTGATGAGAGGAAGGAACAGGGCTGAACCTTTGGCTGCTGAGGTCTCCAAAACATCCCTTTGATCTCACACAGCTTTGTCTTGTGTAGTGCTGGCAAATAGAAATGAGGATGCTTTGGAAAGCACCGAAATCCCAACTTCTGAATCTGTGCTGGGTATTTATTACCTCCAGTGTGAACTGGAGACTTACTGCATCCCTGCCTGGGCAGGACCACTCGTTAGAGAGGTGATAGACCAAAGAGGCAACCTTAGGGGGTGAAAAAGATGATGACTATCTCAGTTTCACATGAGATATGATGATCAAATAGTGGTCCAGTCCTGTGCAGGTTTTTAGTACTCTCTCTGAGAATTTGCAGAGGTGGACCATAGAGATGGAGGGTCTGTCTTTCCAGAGGTATGTGGTATCAGAGAGCACAGCTAACACTGCTGTGGGATTGTCCAAGTTGCCTAGATGTCCACAATTAAGATTTCTGTAAGGTCTGTATCGATACCTACAAGCACCAAAAATCACTGTAAGCATCTGGAGCTCTGTGCTCTGCAAATGCAGCTGTAGCTGCTGTTCCTCAAGCAATGGCATCCCAGTTGCTCTTCTGGGGTGCAACATGTCAGGTAAAGGAATTATAGGACATCTGCTTTGGGGCATTTTGCCAGAAACATGTACTGGTTACAAGGATACCTGGGGACTCCAGCAGTGCAGCCTTTCAAAGCAAACGGAGCACCCTCCAGGAAGCACTTGGCTCTTTGTGGTTTGGGATCAGAGGAAAATCAATGAATAACAGACACCGAGGGTTTCTGATGGAGCAAACACCGAGTGAGTGAGAGCTGCAAACAGCGATCCTCAAAAATACCTGTATTTTCACTTATGACCATGCATGCAAGATCCAAAGAGTGCCAAAACTGAGAGCTGCCCTGACATGGGGTCAGCATGGCCAGGGCTTTCAAGATGGGCTGCCCATCTTTCTGGATCTAAAGCCCAAGCTCAGCTGAACCAGCTTGCCTTTTTCCAAAGGCACCAAGCCACTCGGAATAAGTGGGGTCTTCAGTTGCTGTGTACATCTGGATGTAGATGCCTCATTTTTGGAAGCTGGCTTTGGAGGAAAAAGTACTCAAAATGTGACTGGTGTTTCATCTGACCTAGTGGGAAATCTGTTCTGGACTGTGTGAGCTCTGCTTGGGCTCTTTCAGAGCCTGTTAAGTGATGCCAGGGTTCACAGGAGACCCCTTGCCCTGGAACAGATGCAGTTCCCTGGCTGTGGATCTCAGTGGGATGGTGGCATTTTAATCACATTTGTTCCCTTTCTTGACAAATGTGGGTCCAGGAGGCCTCCAACTCTGATGTTTAATCAGTCAAGAGAGCATTTGTGTGGCTGTAATGCTGCCTCCCACCTGGGGCTTGGAGGTGACTGGTGCAAACCCCCAGGCTCTCTGGTGCCTTTACCATTGAGCCCTGCAGCCCTGATGGAACCTTGTTAGTGTGGAGCCAGTTCTCCCACTACATGGATGTGGTCAGGAGAGGTCCCCATGTGTGTAGTGATCTGGCACGGCCTCATGCCATGATTTGGGGGAGCTGGAGCTGCTGAGAGCACTGCAGCATCTCCCCCCAGACCACCGAGCAGCTGTCGCTTCTTAATAAACTTCTTGGCCATCGCTGGCCTGGACCACGTATGAACAAGTGAAAGGCAAGTGGTGAAAGGATCCATATAGTGTTACTAATCCCATGTAGTGCTCTCACTGAAGAGGCAAGGCAGGTCTCCCCTGCTGTCGTGTCCTCTCGTTGCAGTTGCTTGGTTCACCCTCCTGCTTTTATTAAAATAAAATCTGATAGCGCCATTTCTCGATGGGCGCAGCCTGTGGATGCCCAGGGGAGGGACTGGGGGAACATGGTGGTCTTGTGCCCGGGGCTTGGTGCTCCGTCTCTGTGTGCTCCTGGTTGGGGAGCAGCTTTGGAAGCTGGATGGGGAAAAGCCATCCTCTACTGCCTTCCTCGGAGGCTCTTGTTAAGGGTTTATATCCTTGAGAGGTAGTGTTGGTGCTCGAGTAAAGGAGCTGTGGAGTCTGCTCGTGCTGCTCCTGCTCTCCAGGATGGAGCAGGAATGAACCCTGCCAGTATTCAGGTCCTTAGGAAGGTAAATTGGTAACTGGTGAGCAACTGGGGCTGCTTGGTGTGTGCTCAGGCCATACTTTAGTTAATTTTTCAATCTCAAAGCACAAATGTATGGTTTGTATATTGAAGAGGTTGGACTGAATGGTCTCCTGTGGTTTTGCAACTCACTGGGCAAAACAAAAGCAAAACTTCAGATTGCTGCCAAATCTGGGTGGAGGTGGTACCTACATATATATATATTTAAATGTTTTGGCAAAGAGGTTTCAGTCCAAAAGAGAGTGGTTGATGTTTTGTGTGTGGCATTTACCTTCCAACACAGTATTTCCATTTTACAGCTGCAGTATCAGGGTTGGTAAAGGATGATTCTCCTGTTTCTGGGAACTTAAACCTGCCTGGAGATGCAGTTTAACAGAAAACCAGCTCAGAGTCTCAGCTTTTTTTTTTTTTTTTTCTTTATGGCTTCAGTTCCTGTTTCCAAAAGTGTTGTTTGAAGCATAGATTTTGGGATAAAGGGAATACATGTGTCAAAACAAACAGTTCTTTTTCTTTGGTCGCCCATTCTAGTAAATGGAGGAGGAAAAAAAAATACAGTTGATTTCCTCTGTGTCCAGTTTTTTTTGCTGGTGGTTTTGGTTTGGCAGGTGAACCCTGAGCTGAGAGCTGTTTGTACAGGCTCTGCCCTGCGAGGTGTGAGTCGTTTGGGCAACGGGAGCTGTGTCCAACCTTCCCAACGGAGCCTTAACCATCCCTTGTGCAACCCTATCAGTACCCTTCCAGGAAATGCACTGCCCAGTAGTCACTAAGTAAGCATAAACCTCTTCTGGAAGTCTGGTGGTGGGTTGAAATCAAGTGTCCTCAAGGAAAAACCACTGGTTTTTATTAAAATGTGACTCGAGAAAGGAGAGGGGCAGCTTGGCTGGGCCACGGGTCTGGGTTTGCCCAGAGATTGGATTGGGATGCTCAGCCTGAAGCAGGACCTGGTGGCTGATGTCTCCAGAGGTTTAATTTCTTAAATACTCTGGGATCTTTCTTGAGCTTTTTACTAATAGAAACCTAAAGCCCATAAGCTCCATCCTCGTGCAGAATAGGAAAATACCTTGAAATCTAATAGCTTGTTCTCCTTCAGCTCTGCCAGTATGTTGTCACGATAAATAAGTATATACAGTGTATGTGAATATATCTTTTTTTTTTTTTTTTTCTATTGGAACTGGAGGAAACCCTTGAGTGGAGGCCTTGATTATAGGAGGTGTCAGAGGAGTCACAGCCTGGTGTAAAGCTGCCTCTGAACAGCTGGGGGCAGCCAGGAAGGTTTTAATGCATTTAAACTCTTGCAGGGGTGGGGTGTAGGAGCCTTGCTGGGTGCAAAGTCCCTCCTTTTGGGAAAGGGTAGAAACTGCAGAAAAAGAGGAGAGGGGGTGGCTCACAGGTGTTTTTTTTCTTGCCCGACTTTCCCTGTACAACCCTGCCCTAATATAACCGAGATCTTGTCTAAATTGCTGCATTTGACTTGTAAATTAACCACTCTGCATCCATATAAAAACTCTTATTTCACATAACCCTAGACTAGAGGCTGTAGGTGCCTGGCGTAGCCTTTCTTTATACCATAACATTCCTCAGCATTTGGGTAAAATCCCAAATCCTGCAATGAGGAAGGGAAGTAAACTGAACTGGAATAATGCTTTCTAATTTCACTGTCATCAAGCTCCCATCCCTCTAAATCACCTTCTCTATTTCAGTGTTTTTCCCCAAAACCTGTTTGTCTACTAAAAAAAAGTTATTAGAAGTGGCTGGAGTTCCCTGATGGCATAAGGAAAATTAAGAGCAATTGTCAGCTTTTTTTTTTTAAATATATTTTTATTACTTTTTTTTCTTCATTTGTCTTAGAAAGAAATATGAAATCTGCATGCAACCTTCTAAATATTTCAAACATTTAAATAGGATATGATAATTTAGCAGTACGGTACATTATACAGAAAGATAATATAGGGAGACTTCCTATAGTATATTTACAAATGAAAAGGTAGTTTTGTTATTTTAAAAAGAGGAATGCACTGCTTAACATTGAAGTATTACATTCAAAATAATGTAATGAATATGTTGTATTGTGACTAAAACATATATAGGTATTTATATGTTTGCCCTATCATATTTTTTCATAAAAAGGTACCTTTTAAAGGCTTGTTGTTGTTGCTACAAATCTAGGAAATCATACACAATAGTCTTGAAGCTTAAAATGACTCGGTTCTGAAGCCACAAACTTTCTGTAAGAACTTCAGGTGGGGAAAAAAAAAATAAACATTTCTTAGTAATAAAAATGACCTAGAAATGCTTTCTAATGCATGAAATGTTAAATGGGAGACATGGAAGGCTTTTCACCTTGCAGCAAGACCTCAAGTCCATTATCGAAGAGGTACACAGGTGATTGCTCGTTTGAAGATGTGCTGAGGGACCTCACTTCTGTGGTTGCAGCCACCACATTTCAGTGACATCTTCCCCAGCAAACTCTGCTTCGGTCCCCACTTTGCCTGACTCCGGTGGAGGCTGCAAACATGAGAAACAGCCACAAGCACCGACGCTTCCCCACCCTCACGGGTGAGGGACACGGCTGTATTACACCTTCACAAACACTGCTGTTTGTCTAATGAGCTTATAAAGCTCGATTGCCATCATAGTGAAGTAGGAATGAATAACAAATAAAAAAAAAAAAACAAACCAACAAAACAAACCACAACCAAACCCCAAACCAACCTCTTTAAAATGAAAAGCACGAGTTTTTCCCAATCTCGGTACGGAGCAGGTGGGGGTGAAATCTGAAGTGCAACAGATGCTTGTGAAATCTGGAAGCCTTTTGCACGTGGCTATAAAATGTAAAAACTGACCCTTGGTAAAAAGTGCTTTATAATAATATAGAATTTGTGTCTTATGTCTGTGAGAAAAGAAATAATCTTCTGCAGAGCCCAGTCCTACGCCAGCCAAGGGAGTCCATCTCATTCCTCACGCTGCCTCCTCTTATTCTTCATAAACCCTAAACAGAGGGAAAGGCAAGAGCAAGGTGTTTAAATGATGAATGAAACAACTCCATTCCAAATAATAAATAATAAAAACCCCACACAGATAACAACAAACCCCCAGATTTTCAGGCTTTCCTTAAGTAAATTGGAAAGTAAGTTATTGACTTCAGTGGTCACTGGATTGTTCTCCATAAAACATCTGGGAGGAGGGTTGGACTTTGACACCACCACATCTCACGGGTGTGCAGGGAGTAACACGCTCTGCCACAATTATCAGGACATGTAAGAATGAAATCCACATCTGCCAATCCACGTTAACTGCTGGAAAATCTCTATCCTGTACACAAATGTTGAAGTGTATCATCAGCTGTATGTAGAAAATAAGTTCACAATAGTGTTGGTTTTGGGATACTATTAGACTCTTGTTATTTTTCTAGTTTATGTCCCGAGAGGGCCACTTGACAGACTTGTTTGATGAAAAATCCTAGTTGTGCCAGGCTCCCAGGGTGAAAGCTGTCTTCTATGGCATGGGGAAAACCAGGGGCAACGCTGCTTTGGGGTTTCATGTTTGTTCTGTGTTTGACTTTAAATTCCCTGGCTCTTCATGGGGAGCAGTGCAGTGGGTTTGGTACAGCTGGCACTGAAGGCACAGATTATCTATTTATTTTTTTTGTTCGTTACAAGGATTTGGTTTAAATTGGGCTCTTTATGTCTGAAATATTTAAACATATCACTCGATGTTGCTTTGGCTGCAGTTTGGCTGAGGTGCCCCACTTGTCCAATTAGCGATGTTGGGGACCTGCTGGGTGCCACGCAGGGGTGGCATGCTGCAAGGCAAACAAAGGTAAAATGCTGAGGGATGTGCTGCACCCCTTCTGCACACCCCAGGCCACCAGCCAAAGCTGGGTTTGCCAGCCTTCCTCTTCTCCCTGGCAGTAGGGACAGTCTCCCTCCCCTGGCTGGACTTCAGGGAAGCCTCCAGCTGAACCTTGCTTTGGGCTATGGAGGAGAATTGTAGAATCATAAGTCATAAAGTGGTTCAATTTGGAAGGGACCTTAAAGATCAGTGAGTTACAACGCCCTGCCCTGGGCAGGGACACCTCCCACCAGACCAGGTTGCTCCAAGCCCCCTCCAACCTGGCCTTGAACGCCTCCAGGGATGGGGCAGCCACAGCTTCTCTGGGCAACCTGGGCCAGGCTCTCACCCCCCTCACACCAAAGAATTTCTTNNCAGCCACAGCTTCTCTGGGCAACCTGGGCCAGGGTCCCAACACCCTCACACCAAAGAAGTTCTTCCCAATATCTCATCTAAATCTCCCCTCTTTAAAGCTGTTCCCCCTCGTCCTATGGCTCCACTCCCTGATCAAGAGT
>BJBW01004717.1:96625-110921 GCA_004320125.1 Scolopax mira | reverse complement strand
TGATCAAGAGTCCCTCCCCAGCTTTCATGGAGCCCCTTTTAGGGACTGGAAGGCTGCTATACTTTCAGTACTGCTAAAGTACTTTGATGCAGTGAGAGCAGGAGCAGCACTGGGCTCTGCAGGCAGGAGCTAGCCTGCACCATGTGCCCGCTGGCTCTTGCAGCTTTGCCTGGAGCATCCTTCCTTCCAGTCTGCTCAGGAGAACCTTGTACATCTCCTGAATGTGTGACCTGGGGGCTGAGCGTCCTTTGTCATCTTGGTGATGGCTTTATAAAAAAAAACCAACCCCCCAGGAAAAAAACCCATCAAACAAACCAGAGGTGGCTGTGCATTAGCCAAGGCTTCCCCACGTGCTCTGTGTAAGGAGCAGCCGTTGGGAGCTGGCAGGGAGTCAGGGGAGTGGGTTTGGGGGGGGGGGGGGGGCTTGGCCCCCCCCNNGGGGGGGGGGGGGTGGGGGGGGGGGGGGGGGCTTGGCACCCACCGTCACTCGCATTGCCCGTGCCAGAGCTCACTGGCACCGTTGGACCTGCTGAGAGATGGGGTTTGCTGCTTGATGGCCTTGTTTGACCTCAGTTTTGGGGAGCAGATTTCCCATCAGTTGAGGAGGATCAAGGTTTGGTGGGTCTGTGCTGCCTGAGGCTCTTTCTTGGTCCCACTTGGGCAGCTTCCCTTAATTACAGATAGGGACATCACCACTGACCATCAAACACCAGGAATTCACGTTTCTCACTCTCTCCCTTCTATCTGTGACTGATGGCTTGCAAGGGAAAAAAAAAAAAATCCTCTTTGCAACGGAGAAGGTGCAGAGCATCTTGCCAGCAAGTTACTGTCTTCTTGGGAATGATACACTAGTTAAAATTGGGAAAGATCTGTGTCATCGGGTACTGATGGTTTTGAGGTGGTGTGAATAAAGGGTGTGACAGGGCACTCCCTTCCCAGCTCTGCTGACTGCTTTCCTTGTGATTGTGTGGAAGTAATTTAGCTTTTCATCTTGGCTTTCCACCTGTAGAAGGGAGGTGCGTGTATGTAAATAACTGAGAACATCAGCTGATTAATTTTCTGACAGAAAGTGATTACTATTTATAGGCAGAACAGCCTAATCCTAAAATAGAATTAAGGAGTGCATGTGGCAGGAAAGAAACAACATCAAGAACATCCATTTATAACTGTGATTTTGGTAGGGAAATACATCCTCCGTGCATGGATGGAGAATTTTGGAGCGTGCGCTTTCCTGGGCGCTCTCTGTTGGTTGCCCAACTTGCCACCAAGTCTTTCCCCCTTGCCCATTCAGCGAATTGGTCCTTACCTGCCTTTCTCTTTCCATACTCTGTACCACTTGAGCAGCCTGACGGTGTTCTGGCGTTTGGGGTTTAGGCAGTGCTGCTGCTCCCCTCTCACCCGCGTCCACAGCGTCACGCTGCAAGGCAAGAGACCCTGGGTTATGGGGGTCACGGGAAACACCAGCCCCCCCACCCCTGTTCCCGCTCCAGGGAAATGCCAAAAATCAGTCAGGGGGCTCACCCAGGCGGGAAGGAAGCAGAAGGAAGAAGAATCTCTGGTTTATGGCAGAGATTTGAGTTTATGGTGATAACATGGCGGCAGATCTTCAGCTGTGATCAGCACAGTGCAATACTGTCCACCACTGCGTTGGGTTGTGCCAGGGGAAGACTTAATCACTGGTTTTAATTAGTGGGTTTGCTCCGCCTGTCTCCAGTATTTTGTTTTGAGCTTAGTAGCTGATTTAATTAGGGCTCATTCAGGCAGCCACAAGGTCTTTTTGTGAGGAGATAGTTCCCTTATACTCAACAATGATGCATCCAAGAGAAAAGATCAGACCTGCTTCATTGATCATTTTTTTCTTTTTTGAAGTCCTCAATATTTTAAGTACTTGCACATGGCAGAGTGTCTGTGTGCCCACCAGAGTAGCTCTGAGCCCCAGCATGTAGTCCTGGGGCTTCAGCCTTCCCTGATCATGGGCTGACCCCTCTCTCCTTGCCAGCAGCAGTGGCTGGGGGTCCCCTTGTTGTGAGGACAGGACATGCTGGGAGACAAAACACAGCAAAGGTCTTCCTGTCATTTTAGGCTTCCTCCTGAAGAGTTTAGTGAAGCTGTCAGTGGTTCTGCCAAAATTGAGGTGACACGAGAGACCTGGAACTGCTTCCCAAGAGGATGGTTTTCCAGAAATGCCAAGATTGTTTTAATTTCTTGAGACTTCATCTTTTGTATTAATTTTGTGAATTTAAAAACCCACCAAAATCTGGGGGTTTTTTATTGCAATTACTCATTTTCTGGAAATACCATCCGTTACAGGGAAACACAGTTTTTATTTTAACTAAAATACTCTACTGGAATTACTTAAACACTGGAGATGCGAGTAAAATGATGGCAGAAACCCAGAAATATCTATGCGTACCGATGGGCTTCTTTTGGTGATTTGGTTCAGAAAGGAGCTGTTTACAAGAAAAATATCCTTGCAAACTCTCCTGCCCAGGTCAGAGGGGATGTGCCTGACTGGAAGTGAGACGCTGCACGTTGCCTGCATGAGCTCAGCCAAGGGGCTCGCCACCTTTCCCATTTCCATGTTATTCAGGGGGATTCAAATAGTTCTTTCCATTCCAGTAACCTCCTTCCCTGCTCCCTTTCTCCGCTCCACCTCCAGTGGGTGAGAGCTCAAGTCAGAAAAAGATGAGGTGCCACTTTTATTTTGCTTGCTGAGAGGATGTGGCCCTTTCCCCAACCCGTGGGAAAGCGGTGGAAGGTCTCCAAGAGCCTCTGGCTGGAGACTTCAGAAAGGGAAGGGTCTCTGGACTGTCTTTTCTCACCCAACCCCTCTGGGATCAGCATGTATGTGAGAAGGGGAGTTTTCCTACAGCTTTGAATGGGAGTGGAACTAAACCTTTGTGGAAGATGCAAGACATGCAAATTTTAAGGGAATGAGGTCAGCATGAGGTTTCTCCATTCAGTAGCCACCTTCTTGGCTGTGCCGTCTGCACTGGCTGATGCCAGACCTTGGCTTGGGTTTCTCTTCTGATAGACCATAGAGGGTATTTCCAGAGAGTGATGGACAAGCTGAATCGCAGGAGGAGTGGGACAGGAGTGCCTCTGAAAAGCAGCAAGCCCTACGTTTGCACCAGAAGCAGTGAAGGACCATTCTGGATTAGCTAGAGTCCTCTGAGGAGGAGGAGGAGATGTGTGGTGTTCTTCTGAGATGAACCACCGAGCCTTTTCTCAGGCTGAGACGTTGCTTTGACATCACACAGTGGTTTTCTGCTTTGATGCTGGAGGCTGGCCAGCCTAAGCCAGCCTCGTGGTCCCCTGAGGTTCCTGTCCAATCCCTGGTACTGGGCAGAGGGTTGGGTGGTAGCATTTTTTGGGCACCCTGAGCTGAGCTGACCCTTTACCACAGCTCTGCTGGGGGGGTTATAGTCGAAGACAAACCCCAGTACTTGCTGCTTCTCTGCCAAACATCATATAGCACATATGATGATATGAATGAAAAGATAGGGGAGCTTTTGGGGAGGGCAGGAGGGGACCTGGCTTTGACAACTCATTTCAGATCACGGCAGCAACAAAAACTCAGTTGCAGGAATTTAGCTCTTCTCTGCCTTGTCCAGACTCCCAGATCAATTGGTTTGTGGAATATTCATTTCAGTTTGCTTTCAGTGCTGCCTTCAGGCTGAATTAGGGTAACCACTGGAATGGCAGTGACAGCAGCGGGTTACCCCTGCCTGCCCTGGGGGCAGCAGCAGTGGTGGGACAGTGATGGGACATGCCTCAAAGCCAGGGCAACCCTCTGGGCTTGAATAGCATCACTTGGCATCTGCAGAGCAATCCAGCTGGGAAAGCAACCTGCTTGTGCACGGCATTCCAGCTTTCCTGACTTTTTGATTGAAAGTAAAATGTTGCATTAATGAGATTTATTTTATACCCCCCAACCCCAGCCACCAGCTGCTGTTGGCATCCCTGGAGTGGGATGCAAAGAGTTAGTGCCCCCTCTACACCATCCCTGTGCTGTTGAAAGGTCAAAGCAAACAAAGTCAAGCTGCAAGGAGCCGATTCAGGCAGTGATGCTCCGCAAGCCTTTTTCTGTTCAGGTTGCCACCAGCTGATTTGGGCTTCAAGGAGGTGGCTCCGGTGCTCCCTGAGCTCAGCGTTGCTTTCAGTGATGCTGGTGTAAATCTGAAAGATGTCTAAGGCAGCTTGGCTCTCTGTTCCTTCTCCTCAAGCTCTCTACTGAGTCTGGTGAGCTGTTTCTGTGTGGGTAGGATCAGGATCCTGTGGTATTTTCTTGGTTGTTCCAGTCAGTTGGGCAGGATTTGGCCCCGTGGGCA
Source organism: Scolopax mira (assembly GCA_004320125.1). Lineage (NCBI taxonomy): Eukaryota > Metazoa > Chordata > Aves > Charadriiformes > Scolopacidae > Scolopax > Scolopax mira. Next base: position 106,590 of record BJBW01004717.1, on the reverse strand, counting down.
TTGCAGAGCGCTGGAGTTGGTACATGGCTTGGCAGGACAGGACTCCAGATGCTGTTAAAGCACCTTTCTAGGATTAAGTGAATGGCAACCATTCAGTGAGGGAGCACAATCACTGCAGAAAAATCAGTCCTTGGTGCTCATGGGACACTTTTTTTCCCCGCTCTGAGGTGGCAGAGGGGCTCGGTGCAGTCTCCTCAGCTAATCTGCCCTTCTGGTCTTTATCCAGCCCCATGTTGCTTGGCTGCTGATTTGTTGGGGGAATCTTAAGATATCCAAACCAGAAAAGAAACCACCACAAACCACCTTAAAATCTGAAAAAAAACCCCCAAAACCCAACCCACCTCCTTTTGAGCCAGTCATCAGAGATGACAAAAATCCCCATACCTGCCTGGGCTGGGTTGGTTGCTACATCACTTTGGGGTTTCATGGCAGCATTGGTCATGGCTTGCGGTGAGATGGGGAGGAAAAGGGTTTCCTAAACATGAGGTAATCCCATCAAATGTGAGGGGATGGCTCTGGTAAAATGCAGGCAAAAATCTGACTCTGGGATAATTCTTCCTTGCAGAAACCACTGTGGACAAAACTCTCTGCTCGGGTTCTTGTTCTGCACGCCCAGAGTAACTTGAGTAAATAGTTCTGGATTTTTCATTGGGCAGCTTGAAGTAGGATTTGTCTCTGTCTTCACTTGAACTAAGGATTATCCTTTTCTTACTACCTGTTCTGAAAATATATCTTTGAGCAAAAAGGATGGTGTCGAAAAATGATAGCTGGGTTTTTGGTCAGAACGGCATGTTTTATTGTGTCTACTAACAATTTTGCAGCAAATAAGCATTCCCAGGAATTAGCAAGCCAGGGCGTGAGGAAAAACAAAGAACAAAGCAGGAACTTGCAGTTTAAGGTACAGCAATTCGGCTGACAGGGAAGCAAAAAGCAATAAATGAGGGAAAACTTACATAATCATCTCTTCCACGCAAAACGGGTACCTTGGCTTTATTTCCAGCTTCCGGACGTTAGAGAATCTTATTTTAGGACCTTTCCTGGAACATTTGCACTTTACTCCTACAAGAGAAAGCATTTTTCTCATGTGCCTGCAAAGCCCTCCTGTGTCCCTTCCCTGCCAGCCCCTCTGCGAGCACAAACTTCAGCTTCCAACCTCAGTGGGAAAAGCTGAATTTTGAAATGCTGCCGAGCTTAAAAACAAACAAACAAACAAAAGTAATAATATTTTCTTTGCTATATCCCAGGACAAGGTAGTGACTCTCTGGGAAACATACTTCAGAGCACTCTGTGTTTTGAGGCTTAGTAAATACGTGAGCTTTTTAAAGTGCACCTGCTGTGATTAAATGTAATTGCCTTTAACAAAAGGAAATGAAAGAGTTGGAACTTGCTTTAAACTGGGCAAGTGAGCCCACATTTTGGCTGCTTTCTCATTCACTCGCTGTCTCTCTTGGACTTTGCAGGACTCTGTCATTTCTCCTCTCAGGGATGCTGTCGTGCCTCCACAGACAGACAAAAGCTGAGTGGGTTTGTTTTTTGGTTTGTGGTTTTTTTTTTTAAACTATCACTTTTTGTGCACTCACTGGCAGAGGGGGTGGAATTTGTGCTACTGCATCGAATCCAACTCCGATCTATTTTCCTTGTGAAAACCACCCTCAGTTTTGAAGGAGATACTGGAATATTTGAATCCCTGAATAACGGCAAACAGCGTGTGACCTCCTACGCTGTGAGTTGGGGCTATTTCACATGCAATGAAGACACAACTTTGTATTTCACCTCCACTTCCACCTTTAAAAGCAAAAATAAATCCCAAAAAGGAAACCAAACCCCTTGCAGCTCCCTTACCCCCAGATTCAATACATTTCCCAACACGCGGGGTGCAGTGAAATCAAACTCAGGGCTACCAAGAATCAACTAAAAATTTGGAAATCTTGGTGGGGGGGGAAAAAACCCCAACCAACCAAAAAACAAACCACTTGGAAAAGCAACCTCCTGGAAAAGAGTTTTACGTGGGAAGAAAGCAGAATAAACCAGCTTACCTTCTGCGCTGGCTAGGCACATGGCGATGAAGAGCAGGAGCAAAGCTGCTGTCAGGAGCTTCATGGTGGGACAGCAGGTACCTAAAAAGACGCCGGGGCTTTTAAGGGGGTTTTCTCCCTTCGGTTTCGTCCCCCCCCGGATTTCCCCACCCCGTCCCCGGGGCTGGATTGTTGCCGGGGAGAGGACGGCAGAGAGCGGGGTCCCGGGGATGCTGCTGCCCTGTGGCTCTGCCTGCGAAATGCCGCTTTCCTCCCCTCGTCCTCTTTTAAAACGGCTCCCGCTGCCCTTGCTCCCGGCTCATTAATATGCAGAGCAACTCCACGGCTCCCTCCGCTTCCTCAGCCCCGCCGGGGAAGGAAGGGGGGGGAACGGGGACGGGGACGAACGACACCGGCCCCCCGCCGCCGCTCCTGCCCCCCAGGGGACACCTCCCTCCATCCTCCCGCCCCGAGCATCCCGGGGGTGGGAGCGCAGGAGATGAGGTGGGTGCTCCCGTCCCTGCCCAGCTGGGACATTTCTCACCAGGAGGAGGTTTGCTGGAAGCAGGGGGGAATGTTGGGGGGGGTAGGGGGGTGGATTTGTATGAATGGGGCTGCTAAGTGGGGGAAAAAAAAACCACAACCCCCAAAACAACCCTGGTTTGAGAGCGCTCTGCAGAAATTCCCATGCGCCTTGGAAGTAAGATTTGGGAAATTCTCACCTGGGGAGGGGTGTCACCTCTTGACTTTAGTATCGTTTTCTAGCTTCTACATGTAAAGGAAAGCTTGTGAATTAAGTGGAGGGGGGGGAGGGAGGAGGAAAAAATATTCCAAAGAGTATACTTAGGTGGGTTTAGCGTGTGGAATGTTTCAGGAAATAAAATCAGTTTTGGGGGTGCTTTAATGAACACTCCAGCAATGCTCTGCCGTGTGAAGAGGGGGTAGCGACACACAGGAACTTAATGGGTGTAAATACGTGTTCCCTCTCCCTTCCCGGGTCTGTTTCTGATTTCGGTAACAGCTAAAATAGCATCTTTAAAATCCAGATTTTTTTTTTTTTTTTTTTTTTTTTTTGCCTGTGAAACTGAAAATGGGCGAAGAGCAGAGTCGGGTCTCTTGATCTCTTTTCGTAGTCAGATTATTCAAACCAGATTGCAGATAAATGCCTCTGCTGATCCCTGCTCCATCCCAACCCTTCTCCCTACACGCTGCTGCCCATTCTCCCCCTCTGCCCCCCACCCCATAAACCCATCCACCTTATTAAAAACCCCCCCAAACCCATCCTGCCAGTTGAGGCAGCATCTCTGGAAGGACGCTCCGCGCGCTCCCAGCTCCTCGTAGCGTTTTAAGTTTCCCACATGGCTCCGTTCCTGCCGGCTCCCATTGGCAGCAGCCACCCCCCTGGCCCCCCGGGGGGGCTGGCAGGCTGTGAGTACAGCCCCACCACACACAGCCTGCACGTTGCACACAGGCAGCTGCCCTTGTTCCTTGGCCCTGGGTCTCATGCGAGACGTGCCGACGCGCCGGGAACAGCCTGCCCTGCCGTGGGATGGGGAAGCAAGGGTGGGCGGCACGTTGGGGACAAGGCTTGCCTGCTCTGGGGGGGGTGATGGGAGGGATGACCAACGTGGCAGGGAGCTTTTGGGGTGAAAAACCCCCATTCCCGAGCAGGTTTGTGGGGCTGCTGCCAGCGCTAATGGGGGCAGGGGGTGGATGGTGTGATAATTTTTCTTACGCTCTAGGAATTTGCATTGCGCAGCTCTGAAGCAGGTCCCGAGGGTCTCCTTGCACCCTGCTGGGGGTGTTTTGGGATGTGTGTTCTTAAGTGCCAACAGGGCTAAAGAGAGAGGTTTGATCCACAGCCTGGTGATAAAAACGAGCAGCTGAGGGATGGCAGCTCTTGGTTCAGATTTTTGAAGGAAATTGTCCTTATCCAATTCCTTGTCCGAGGAAGGAAAAAAATCGAGGAGACTCGGTTTACACAAACTCACCCACATCCCACCTAGGGCTGTGCTGTGATCCTGTCCCTGCAGCTCGGGGTAATTCCCCCCCCGCAGCCTCTTCTGTGCACAGAAACAGTCTTGGGGGAAACTGTGGGAAGGGAAAGCCATTTTCCCTCCCCCTCTGCTAATAAAAATGTGGGTGCAGCCTTAGCTGACGGCAATTTGAACTTCCCCCAAGCCAAGAAACTCATGTACAGGCTGGAGGAAAAAAAAAAAAATGAAGGAAATTCTCCAGCTTTCCAAAAGCAAATCCCCTCTTCTTCTAGGACTCTTGCTCGTGTTGAAAGATCCAAGCTCACTAGCTATTAAATAAGCAAAGCGCTGCTTTAGTTCCGATTTAAATGTGGAAATGGATATATTTGAGGTGTGTGGAAATGCAGTAACTGCTCACTATGCGTGTGAGCACTTCAGCGTCTTTATGCCAAGCGCTGGCTTTGATAGTAATGATTTTGGAGAGCTCAAAGGTGTCTCTTGCCTGGTGTGACAGATTTTGGTGGCCGCGTACGGCTGTCTCTGACACCTGCTCCAGCTCGGAACGGCGATCATAGAAGAGAGAGATGTTTTAGGCCAGAGGATTTGAGGGGAAGGAAAGGTGTATAGAATTCAGCACAGGCTGCCCCGTTTGAAACTCTGGGAACCCAAATACGATTTCTTTACCCGAGGTGCTCAGTGGTGCTTCGTGCTCTTGCTGTATCTCCCGAGCCTGTGGCAAATGTGTTTCAGCAAGTAGCCGGCGTTTCAACCCTGATGTTCTCTCAGGTGAGGCTTCTCCTCCTGCTGAGGGTCCCTTAAACATTTCTCTGCATCTCAGGGACCAGAAGATATGCTATTAGAAATGTTACCATTATTAGAAATATTTCAGTATCGCTGGGTTTGATTATGCTGGTTATTTCTAATGGAGGGAGAGCTACAATTTGGATTAACTGTCCTTCAAAATGTCACAGAGTTCCATACAAGGCAGCTGAAGATGCTAATTATGAGAAATCTTTATTAAAATGGCCATGAAACTGAAGCTACTTATGGCTGTTGAGGCAAAGTGATGTGAATGGCTCGTCCGAGTTTAATGTATAGAATATCCCCATCAGCCTGTTGAGGAGAAGATTAAACATTAGACGTGACGTGACATAATCCCTGCCTGTCGTGTCAGGAGTTTGGGAGAGGAATTAGATGTAAAACGCTCACTAGAAATTCAGCATTAAGGTGGAGGTGCACAGACGTGAGGTATGCTGTATGTAGCTTTTTTTTTTTTCCCCCCTGGATGCCCCACTAGTTTTTATGCCTTTTTGGTGTCGTAACCGTGTTGTGTTCAGCACCAGATGCCATGTGTTATATGGGAGCGATGGTGTGAGCCTCCTGCAGTGCCCGGGTCCTCAGCCCTTGCAACAGAGCAAATCTAAAACTCAATCCCAAGCCTGAAGTGAGGGGGGAATTGCCTCAGATTTCGGGAGGGTGTCGCAAGCCTTCTCCCACGGTGCCGTCCTCGGTCAGTGGAGGATGTGCTGCAGGCTGTGGTCAAGTCCACGTTTTCACCTTTAGCTCTAAATGACCTTTTTCTTCCCTCAATAGCCCTGAACAGTAGTTGTGTCATCCTTGTGTGTGTTTGTCTATCGTAAGTTGAAAGTCAAAGCTTTGGATTTCATCTTTGGTCTCTGGAAACATGAAACATATTTCAGGGAAAACAGCTGTGTTCCCCTCTGTGGAGTTTCACAACGGATGAATTCTGCAAAATAAGGCTTGTATTGTTGTTGCAGTCACTGCTTTCTTTTGATATTTTCTTTTTATTTTTATTTCCATGATGAGATTAAATTCTAGACGCTGCTCCTTCTCTCGGGAATAGTTTTAAGGCAGCTCTCTTCATAGACTTAAATTATTCAACGAGAAGGATTTTAGCTGAGATGAGAATGAATAGGTTGGATCTGGGACTGTTGTTGGGGCTTGGAGCCCTTTGAAGCTTTTCATCATGAATCATTAAATAGGGCTGCAGTAACATGGCAAAACAGAGAACCTGCTTTTTGTGTAGGTGATCTGAGAATCACCTTTAGATATATATAAAAGGTTTAATACCGCCTTTGGCTTTTTACCTTGAGAAAATTGTAAGTTGTGTTTAATTTCCTACTGACTCACTTCCTTGCGTGCTACAACTTACCAGTGGTTTTCACATGCAGGTACACTTCACAGTTTATACAATTTTCTTAATAGGCATCTAAGCTGAGAATGGTTTTAGGTATTTACTTTGTCCTTAATCCTGGAGAGAGTTGGATGGCTTTTTTGTTGTCCACCCTGGTGTTTACAGTTCCGTAGAGGGAATAACGCACAGGAAAGAAAGGCAGTTTGTTTGATCTGACTCAGCCACGTTCCTGATAGTGATGGACAAAGCCCTGAGAAGTCTCCGTGGGGTTGGGTGGGATGAGAGCTGCTTGGAACAGGGATGGGGACGGCACCAGCGCTGTCCTCATCATTGTGGTCTCCCTTTCTCTTTTGTTTTTTAATCCTTGGTGTTAGACTGAGAGTACTTGGGCAAGGATGCTGTGTCACCCCCTAGGTGTCCAGTTTGTGTCACACGGACCAAATAAGAACAGGGCAATTGGGCAGAAACCCTTTCTTACTGCCCCAGAATTGGAAACAAATTTTGCTGTCCTGATTTGCTCATCGCATCTCTTTGTGTGGGTAATCTGTGAGTGCCAGCTTTTTGGATGAAAGGATTTGGGGATAGAATAGGGTGTTACTGTATGTAATAAACTACAGGCAGCCTCTCTCTGCGCTATTAATGCCACTTCTCTGAAAAGAAGTGGCTCCGCTGCCAACCCATCCTTATTCAAAAGCCTGGGGAATCTGAAAAGCGAACCAAAAGGTGTCTTATATTTGCAAGAGAATAGGACCAAATGAGATCAGGACACGAATAAGTTTCTAATCCAGTCCCAGATGAGCTCTTACCGAGATGGAGGACTGCAACAGCAAGAACCACAAACATTCAGGCACGAGAAAATCCATTCCTGGCTCTTCTCCTTTTCACAGCTCAGTAGAGCTGGGCATAATTTGAAGCCCTTCCAGGGATAGCAGGAACGTGGTTCAACATCTACTGGGGGGACTCAGCAAATCCACCTTCAGTGCTGGTCCCCATGGGATGAGAGTCCCTCAGGAGAGAGAGAACCTGTGTTGCAATGGCTTTATGGTCTTGAAGTCAAGGAAACGGAGATTATGGAGCAGAGGACAGTGATGTTTTGAACCCTCTGTGGTGGAAGGGACTATTTACCAAGAGTTACAGCAGCAGGAAAGCACCTGTGTGCCCTGTTGGTACCCTTGATGGGAGGTGCAATGCCCGGTGGCCAACAGCCACCGAAGTGGTGAATGCCCCATACCAGTGAGTTGGTCAGCAGTGACAGGTTGGCAGCTATCTGAGGTTTTTTGCAAAGCCCTGGAGGTGTGGGGCTTCCCTGATGTCATTTAGGAGGGTTTTTGCATCAAAAAGATGAAGATTGCAGAAGCAAAGCCGTGTAGCAGAGGTCAGGTCTACCCCACTGTTGTCCTCTCTGCCTGCCCCCTGCTTGCCCACATTCTTCTCCTTGCCAGAGACTGCCTAGGTGTCCCCCATGCTCTGCATCTCTCTCCGCACATTCCCCACCTGTACAAAACCCCATGCTGTGCCATCTCCATACCAGGAGCACCCCATGGCCTGGTCCATGACCTGGCTGGTGGCCCTGGGGACCCTATGTATGAGGGGATGACTAGGAAGGGGATTACACCCTGCTAGGAAGAGGCAATGATTATGACCTTGTGTTTTATGGTTCTTCTGTCTGTGGTGGCTCCTGGCTGCTTATTTTGGACTTCTGGCTTTGCATTTCTGAGAAGAACCCACCCCAAAATCCTGTGGGTGTGTGGATCTCCTCAGTGGAGGATCTCCTCAACCAACTTTGGGAGGTTTCTTTAGGAGCTTGCTCCAGGGTAACTGCAAGCTGTTTACACTTGCCCAGTAACCACAGGAACAAAACTCCCCAGAATCAAGAATTAAAGCTATTAGATAAATATTACTGTAATTTAGAGTGATTAAGTATGGAGGTAAATTACCTGATGGCATCCCCTGTGGTGGCAGGTGGAGAAAGAGGTAGAGGAGTGCCCATGGTGCAATGCCAGGACCAAGGACTGCAGCAGCATCAACTCTTGGGCACGGGCATGAAGCCACAGCATCTCTAGGTCTCCAGGTGCCTATGGGGCTCTGCAGGATTTCTCCCACCCCCTTAGTCCGTTCTGTAACGTGCAGAAAGGCCCTTGCAAGCTTAATGAAGCCCTGTCTCCTGCAGATAGGATGGGTGCTCCCCATCCCAGTTTGTTTTCTGCTGAGCTTGTGTGTTAGTAATGATGGGAATATTTCATATGCTGATTTTTCTCCCCCTTGGGATAGAAAACATATGTAATGTCTTTAAAAATAAATCAAATGAATGACCTAACAATGCAGACTTTGAATATATGATGGAAGATTAGTAGGCTGCAATCAATCATAAAATGAGGTTCTTCTTCTGAGTAATAAATATGTTAATTATTTTATCTATTCAGATAAAAGCTTAATTACCATAGCATTTGTTGGGGGTAGGGTATAGCTGTTATGCCCAGTTTTCCTAAGAAAATCACTTCATTCTACAAATAAAACAACCAGCATTTCTGCAATAAACCAAGTGATGTTCCTGCTGACACAGCCTGGCTGCAGCAGAAGCTCCTCTCCCTGCATCTTCCACCTCCCCTCATCTGTAGGGCTCTGCAGCATCCCCCTTCCCAATTTAACTGGGCTCTGCACCTCTCCCAGCAGAGATACATAAATCAGTAAGGGCTTGGTGGAGAGTCCCTCATTGCCCTGAGCCCTTCTCAGGCTGGATTTGCCCCCTTTTCACAGGTTTTTCCACCTGGTTGTATGCCCAAGCGTGACTCCTCCACGCCACCCATGTCTCCTTCATGTGTGGTCTGGGTGGGCTGCAGAAAACTCCCACAGCCCAATTTGCCAGCAAATACTCGTAAACTCCTCAGACTCTAAAAGCACAGTGGGGGATGATCACAGGCTGAGGACGGGGAGGCAAAATTAGGTGCCCCCCTGCAGCATCGCCCCTCCTCACTGCACCTCGATAGCTTTACTGCACTGTCACATCCCTGAGCAGGTAGATGTGAGGTTTTTATTAATAATAATAAAAAAAAAATCACACAAGGATGGCACATAGGAGAACAGATGTGGTGAAGAAGCACTGATTTTTTTTTTTTTTGTTGTTGAAATGAAATGAGGAATTGGGTAGAGAACAAGGCAGGTCTGATAAATTCTCCAAATGCAACGATGTCATGGGGCTGCACATCAGCAGCAGGACTGGGGCAGGGAACTGACAAACTGGTGGTTCAGCCTCTGCTCTCTGCAAACCACCTGAGGTGTCTCCCCCAAATTCAAGGCTTTGCCGCTTTCACTCTCGGGGACAAAAATATGTCCGGCTCGTGATTCTTTCCAAAGGCCTTTGGCAGCCTCTCCTGGCAGTTGGCTGTTTCTGAAAAGGCAGGCGGTTGTTGCTAAAGCGATTTGGAAGCAGAAGTGGTGCTCTGGAGCCCTAATGCTGCAGGAGAAGGTTAGTGCCCGAGGTTGTCCCCATTGCAGATGGGGCTAGTGGCATCTCACCATTGAAAGAAGCAGCCAGGAGGCTTGTAGGCAGTACCTCTCTGTCCTTTCTTTGTTCCTTGTGTCTGAGCATGGCTCTGTCCCTAGGAAAAATTTGGAGAAACTCAGCAGCCAGCCCTTCTTCTCCTCAGCAGCTCTGAGGGTGGACAACAGGATGACCATGAGCCAAAAATGGGCCCTTGTGGCCAAGAAGGCCAATGGCATCCTGGGGTGCATCAAGAAGAGCGTGGCCAGCAGATCGAGGGAGGTCATCCCGCCCCTCTTCTCTGCCCTGGGGAGGCCCCATCTGGAGCACTGGGACCA
>BJBW01004717.1:72893-88562 GCA_004320125.1 Scolopax mira | reverse complement strand
TCCCTGGGCAGCCTGTTCCAACGCTTGACAATCCTTTCCATGACAAAGTTTTTCCTAATATCCAATCTGCATAAATAACTGAGAGAAGTCACGGCCACAGTGGGGTATAAACGGGTAGGAAATGGAGGTGGACAGACCTGTGCAGTTGGGGTTATTAGCGATCACCAATGTTGGTCCAGATTAATGCTCCAGAAAGTGCCCAGTGAGTGATGGCTGGATGCTGGGAGACACTGATAAGCAGTTTTCTACTCCCTGCTCATCTCCCTTACCAGGTTCAGTAACATCCAGCCTCCCACTTCTATGCGTGGGTGGTATGAGCCATGGAAAAAAAGGGCAATCTGAAGGTGTTGACTTTGGCCATGGAGGCTGGGTTGGGACAGAGCTGACGAATGCAGCTCCATGCCTTATTGTACCTTAGGCCCAAGGAGGGCATAAAAGGATTGATCTCTCAGTAGCATTACATCCAGCAATAGAGCATATAGAGGAGTGTTTGCTTTTTAAACCACTTCCATTGCATGTTGTAGGCTTCACCCATCACTTGAAGGAGGGCAGAGGAAACAGGGCGTTGCCCAGAGGAAGCCAATAATGAGCAACGCATCGTGCTGGCAGCAGTTCCTGCACTGAGCTATGATTAAATAAGAAAAAAAAAAAAGTCCTTATGGTCAAGGAATTTGGAGCTAATTATCAAATATTTAAAAAGAAAGGAAGGGATACAGCTGAAGGGGTTTGGCCGGAGGAAAACCAGCCTGTGAGACCCAGTGGGTCCTTCCCCCCCTGCTCTCTGAGCGCGGTTGATTGCAGCATCTGGTTGTAAGTGTGAAAGTAATTCCTTGTGGGCTCTAGTATCGGTGGCAGGAGAAATGATTGGATTTTGTGACGTTTCCATAAGTGACACCTGCATTTCAACAGCTGAAATGCCCTGAGGCTGCTCGCTTCTCATTACTTGAGGGCTTGTTTTAACCCTTTCCCCAAGGATGGCTCCTGTGGCTGTCGCATGATGGCAATGTTTGGCATTTAGGGCTGGCCTTATGAGGGGATGAGCAAGATCAGTTTAAATTTATGGCCCGTTTCCCTCTTTTCCTCCCAAATAATTAATTTAGGATGGATTGGTCTTTGGAGGTGGCTTTTTTAACCTGTTGCCTGTTGAAAAACTGCAGGGATAGCTCAAATGCCACCATGTCCTTGTTGAAAAGTCTTACCTTATGTTCCTTACAGAGCCAAAGCTCCTGCTGAACAACTATTCAGTATGTATAAACAGGTCAAAATCTCAGAGGTTTAGGTCACTTCATGGAAAAGAAAACCTGCACACATTTAGGGACAAAGTATTTTCACAATTGCAATGAATCTGCCAAAGAAAATACATTTAAGCTATTAGGGAGGAAATCAGAATGAAACTTTCTTGCTGAGATCAGAATAGCAAACCCTGGAAACGTGAAGTAATTTGTCTCTTGTACGAGCCATATCCAGAATCAGCAGCAATAAGTCTCAGCTTAAGCAAACAGTGAATTTTTCTCAGTTCTTTTTCTGTTTCCATAGTTTTTGATAGGAAAATGGAGTTTACACATAACCCTGGCATTGTTAGTATTCTTCCAGCTGCTTTCTATTTGTGAGAGCCTGTGTGTCACATTTATCTTGTACTCTTTAAATAACCACATTTTTATTAGTATCTCCTTATAACCTCTCTAAACATAGTACTATTTTGAGAGGAACACAACAATTTTGAGTAAGAAAACATGGAGTGCTATATAAAATGTGAGAGGAAGGGAAGGCAATGATGATAAGTGGAGCTGAGCAGAATATTTCTGGGTGGTTTTCTGAAGGAGAATGTCCCTTTGCAAAATCAGCATTTACAATCAGCAAATTTCAGTGCCGTGAAGTACTTTTCATTTCCTTTTGGAAAAATCAAATTGATTTTCTAATCTTACAGGAAAGGCACTTCTCTTTCTGCATACTGGCAGGAAGCAACGTGAGTAAAGGTCTTCTAAGCAAACATGTAAATAGTAGTAAAAAAATCACTTGTAGTGCTCCTAAAATTGAATTGGTTTATTCTGTATTTTTTGTTGATGTTTTACTTTACATTCCAGTGTAGGATGAACATTTTTTAAATATTACACATTTTTGTGGGAAAGAAGAAAGGAGTTCCATGTTCTTGTATCAAAATAAATAAGTGAAGATGGTTACTTATTTCCTATTTTTAATAATAACATTTCTCTATGGTAACAGGGGTGGCCTATGCTCTTGTCTATCTAAACATTTCATTATGTGTACAACTTTCAGCATGAGAATGAACTGTTTCTGTGCTGAGAGCATCACAAAATGCTTACGTGGCTAATTTTGGCCCCAGTCAAGTGCTTTTCTGGTTCAGACTGAAACAATCAACTTGACAGATGGAAATAGCAGTTTGATTTTTGCCTTCCTTTAATATTTCTAGGCACAGTCATGAGCGCATTGATACAATTAATGCAACAGAAAGACTATTGTTTGGTTTGGGACTCTTATTTTCCTTTGATTTCTGAACAGGCTTCCAGGAAAGCACATCTACATGGCTGAAGGTATTGCTGTGATTCACGGCTCCTTCCTATTTTTCCAGTAAAAAAGGGCTTAATCCGTTTAAGTCCCTTCAAAAATAATTGGCGTGTTTAGCAGTTTCCAGTAATAAATCCTATTACATCTGTTCCATTGTTTCCTGCCGAAAAGTTGTTTTGATTTTAATTTGTTTCTGATGATTCCCCCCCAGCCTCCGTTTGGGGAAATCATTCCCTTTTAATTCATTTCGTTTGGAGCCCGGCTCCGCTGCCGGCGTTTCCCCATGCTCAGGCTGCAGCTGCCTGCAAACGCCTTCACCCAAAACACACCTTGGTGCCATAATGTGATGGGGTTTGATGAGTTTCTGTAGGCAATGGCTGAGCTGAGGGTCATCATCATCAAAACCTGGTGCTCTTGGAGCAGAGCCGTTGTATCCCCCCATGGCAATTTTCTGAACTTTCTTGTTTATGGTTCCTTCCACCTTCCCTGCATCCCTATGTTGGGCTTGATTAACTGGCAAAATATCCGCCAGTTTTCTTGAAATGAAAGGGTATTTCTTGGTGTTTTTTGGGTTGAAACACGGCATGAGTGGAGGTTGTGTGTGCCCTCCCTCGGCTGGTGGCCGTGGGGTTTCTGGTGGCGTGGAGACATGCTCATAAATCCCCTAATTGATGAGCACATTTCTTGTGTCGAGGATCACCACAAATCTCTTCCCAGAGAAAAACAAATCACTGGTTGGACACGTCAGCTTTGATTACCTGAAGCTATTCTTGATTTATGTTTTTCTCATTCATACGAGTGTGTAGCAAATAACCCTGAGTGACTTTGTAAGCTTCCCCATCCATATGAAAATGCTACTGCAAACCTGAGTTACAAATTGATTAACTGTTGCTTGTGATTGATTTTATTTTACTACTTTACTGCCCGGGGCTTTTCTAAACTCACTTTTGGTGAACTTAGAGCTGGAGTAAAACACAAACTTTGCATGGAAGGTTTCCTCCTTTTAATCATATTTCCCATGAACACACTCTAAAGTGGAGTTTATTTCCATCTCAGGATTTCTTGTGAAATTGTGACTTGCTGAGGATGTTCTAGGGGTGCCGTGGGCTGGGAAGGTCCCCTTTTCTTTGCTGGTGAGGAGCGTGGGGGGTCCAAAGACCAAGCTGGGCAAGCGCACGTTCCCTGAACCACAGAGGAATTGGACCATTTTCCACCCACCCTGGGCTCCCAGGCTTCACACTGCAGCTCTCAGTGATGATTTATTTTAGGTCAATTCCTGCTGGTGGTGACAAGTGACTTTGGGTGATCTGTGTGCTTAATATAACAAGCAGAATCCACAGGGAATGTTATTTATCTTGAGTTATTGATTCATTACTGACTTCTACGTCTTGCTGTGCTCAACTGGTATCCAGATTTGAGCAAGACCCCACATACACATGTATTGTCAGCAACCATTGCTAAGAATTTGGTATTATTATCTTTTTCCTCTAAAAATACACCTGGAACTATTGACATGGCAAAAAAATTGAAGCATCTATTGGGACTTTTTAGTTTCTTCTGGGATTCTTAGAATAAATTAAAAGACAGTTTATGGGAAGGTGTCATGTGAATTACAGACTCCTGCCCATATGGATGACCAGGCTGTACGGCTCACATGCTGCCAGGGCTGTGAAGAAGATGCTTTGGCTTTCATGCAGCGCTGGGGAACTAAGCAGTTGACACAACTGGGAGCAAAACACTGTAGAGTTTTGTCTGTAAAAACTGTTTTTTCCAATGGGACTAAACGCCCTGTCATCTGTCTGGTGGGAACTCTGGTGGCAACACACTGGTACCTACTACAAGCCTAAACATTGCCAGTGCAGCATCTCCCCACCAGCAAATCCACCCAAATCAAGTGAATTCTTTTCATGTTTCTGGAAGCAATGTCTGCCCCCGTGCATCTCCATCCTGGGCTGAGCTGCAGTGTCCCCACTGGCATCCAAGCAATCCAAGGCTGAGCCTGGGAGGCTGTGCTACAGAGGTGCATCGTTCCCTTTCCCACTGAACATCTGGTCCTGCTTGCTGTTACTCTCCTCCATCCAAATTTTCCAAACAGCCAGAAGTATTTTGGAGTGGTGTTTGCTGTGCAGGAGGGACAAGCACCTTGATGAATAACACGATGTGCAGCGGAAATGGCCAGTAGATGGGTTTGAGTGGGGCAGACAGAAGCAATCCTGATGAGGGGTTGGAGGGGTGGGATGCCTGCAGATGCACGCTGCCGAGTAGCCGGGGTAGACTATTGCCCACGGACCAGCCAGGAGAGGTTTCTAGGACAACTGCTGGGCTTTGGGAGCGGGGAAAGAATGGAGCCAAATCTTAAAGTCAGATGAGGAGAAAATGAGTAACATCTGCTGAGACGTGTGAAAGAGCCATTTGTGCTCACTGCAACCCGAAGCGTTCCTCCAGCAGCCACCGCGGGCGTGAGCCAGGCTCCCCGTCCCCCCCAACCCGCTGGCTGGTGGAGGGGGTCGTTAGGGATGATTTATGGCCTCGTTACAGCCACAGGTCTGGACACTGAGCTGTGCTTCACCAATGCAACCCCCAGGGCCTCGGCACCCACACCGGGACATCACTTCACCTCTGAGCATTCATGGAGAAAAGCCTCTGTCCTTTCTGGAGGCTGCAGAGAGGTGAGCTCCTGGGGGTGCTGCCGCTGTACATTTACTAGTTGTATTCATGGCTCATAAATAACAGGGGTTTTTTGCCATTTTTTCACTCCTGCCATCTGACAGCGTGGGTGCACATGACAGCAGGGCAGCCCTCTCCCTGCTGATCCTAGGGGTGAATTTCCCCTTGGCTTCGATGGGGCGAGCAACTCTCCCTGCTCCTCTGGCTGGCCCCGCTGCTGTTTTAACAGCATCAGCTTTTTGTCTCTAATTAGGCTATTTTCTGCAAGGCGGAGTGTAGTTGGAACTGTTTGAGTCGGAGGTAGGGAACAGTCCAGAAGGGTTGCACCTGGGGTAGCTAATCAGCGGCCGCTTCAGAGGGCTGAAATTAGGAAAGCACAAAAAAGAGCCAGCAATTTTGAAAATGAGGATGAGCGGCCCTAAATTTCTAAGAGCAATTATGTTTTCACAGCTGTGCTGGTTGCCCCAAATGCATAGAAATCAAGTCAAACCCAAACTCCTTTAGCTCAAAGAAAATTAACCTTCATATTTAAACTCAATGAGAAATAAATTTACTTTCCCTTCCAATGAATAATATAGTTTTGGAAAAACCCAGTGGCACGTTATGTTGTAATTACATTCTTTGAATTAAAGTTTGCTAGTCCAAACAAAATAAATAGAAACACAGGCAGGGCAGTGGATATATTATACTTGGAATAAAATTTGGCCTTGGTATATTGTTTTCATGCTGAAGCTATGCCAAAGTTAATCTACTGTAATTGAGTCTATCGCCAGCTCCTAGTATAAATAAAGGAGACAACCCGAGAGCTGTTAATATAATTCTTTCATTAAAATCTTGTTTTGGTCCATGGCCACCATGGAAGGACTTGGCCAGATCTCATTTCTCGGGGATCAGACCGAGAGTTACTGAATTACTCAATAACTGTAAATTTTGCTTTGAAGGCAGCCAGCAAACATTTCCCTGCAGCTCCCACTCTGCCACTGCCAATAAAGATCCATGGGGAGGAGAAAGGAGGAAGCAGTTCCCTTTTTATCTGTGAGGAGTGTTTGGGGTGGGCAATGGGAGCTGATGGGGATAAAGCTGTCTGTGGCAGGGTTTGCTCTGAGGGGTTTACGGGGGGCTGGGGAGGCCCTGGGAGCCCATGAGCAGAGGCAGGTGGTGGATACAGCTCCTTTGCACTGGGCTCTGCTTAGGCTGGAAGCTGGGTTTAATTCAAAATCTTCCTTTACCCTAAGAGCATCCTTTTTCCTAGCAGATACTGAGCATTGGTAGGTATTTCTGCTAGAAAAAGCTCCCTACAGAATGATACAAGGAGAAAGAGGAAGCTATTTTCTTACAAGGGTGGGATTTAATCCGATGTGTTTAATCTTTAAGCATTGCACACCGGCACCCAGCATTAATATCTCTGGGATACCCTCTGCACCCTCCCCGAAGACAGGCTCTTCTCCTGTCTTTAAGAGGCACTGCAGATTTTTTTCTCTTTTGCTGCCTTTCTGCAAGTTCCCACTGTCTCTTTCCTTGATCCTGCTTTTTGGATGCTCAGGGGATCTCTGAACAAGGTATTTAATCACAGTGGGCCAAACCCCACACTGGCCACAGGGTTAGGAAGGATGACTGACTGGTGATGCCTCAGATTGGTGGGATTCTTCTGGCTTGAGGGTCTCAAAGAGCTTTTCAAAGCCTGACCTTATCCCCTGCCAGGCAGTGTACAACACTGGTTTGGGAGTGTCCCAAAAAAGCTTGCCTTAAATTAATACAGACTAAAAAGATGCTGGGGAACATGGTGAATTTACACGTGTCACTAATGTAATAGAAGTAGAGAAAGAAATATTTTGACCCACATTCCTAAAGTTATTAAGCAGCAGAAGTGAAAAAAAATCCTCTCCTACGTTTGATACATTTTTCCCTAAGTGACTATTACTTGTTTCTTTGCATCCAAAATAGGAAATTATCAGGATTATGAAATCCAAACGAAATAGAGAAAGTGAGTAAGTAGGACAGGGTACTGAGGAAAGGTCAAATCCTTTAGCAAACCTTGTCTCCTTCCATATGATGTGAAATATTCCAGGTTTGATCATCTGCAGCTTATTTTATGCTCTTTACAGCTCATTGTTTGCTCCACTGGAAAAAGGGTTTAATTTTTTTAGCCTGTCCCAATGTGAGATCAGATGTTCATCAGTGTTCTCCCCTCTCCTTCCAAGGGGCTGAGTTCACTCGACTGCTTCCTGGAAACAGTGAAGGGAAACCCATTCATTTAAAGGCAACCTGTGGTTATAAATGGAGGGTTAAAACAATATTACTTTGCCCATTAATTTTGCATGCATTAAAGTCTAACTTCTTTGTTCAGCTGGTTCTCTAGGGCATTGCCCAGGTCACCCTGGCTGTGACTGTAGGCACACGCCTGTCCCCCTGTGACACGCTGCTTCACCTCCTTGCTTTAGAACGCACCCATCCCCATTGCTTGGGGAAGTAAAGCTGGGATCTGCCAAATCTGCCTGTCTCACTATAGGATAGATCTCAGAAATGAAAAGAAAAATGTTGATGATGAATGGAAAAAACTCCCCACCTGTGAGCTGATGTCTAACCCTCATTCTCCCTAGGTGTCTACTTGGTTGATGGATGGATGGCTGATTATATCTGCCCTGCAAGTCTCTTGCTCCTCGAGGATCATGAAAACAAAAACCCACACAAATGTACAAACTTGTCTGTCTTATCAACAGACTGAGAAAAAAGGGAGAGAAACCAACAAGGTGCTCAGACATCGGTAAGGACTTATGCTCGGGTCTGTGTCTTTGGTGAGGTGCTCATCTCCTGCTGTCTCACTGATGGATCTCCAGCTCCTTTGCAAAGCTGGAGTCAGGAGCTGGGTCTTCAGGCATTTTCCTCCTGCCCTGTGATGAGGGACAGGAAAGCGGGGTGGGCTCCTTCTTCCGAAACACCTTGGGCAAGCCCAGGGGCCATGGCCTTAGGGACAACTCACGGCATGAACCAAAGGGAACAGGATCCCGAGGATGAGCCATGTTCACCCCAGAAGCTCTCTCCAGCAGCCAGTCCATGAAAAACGCATGGAAAATTTGCAAGATGGAAAGTATCTGCTGGCTCTGGCTCCCTTTGTATTCTGGACCATTTTTTGGATTCACATTTAATGTAATGCATAAGCATCTCATGAAAATATCGAAAGGATGCGGTCCTGCCAATGAAGACCTTTTGGTCTGCTCTGAAGCACTGTCGTGTGAAAGTAGCATAAACCCAAGGAATGAGGCTGGGTAGAGCTGGAGCTGTGCAGTCACCTTTCCACTTAATATATGTACAACAGGGAGCTTTTAGTGCATTTACATGGGCACCGTTGGGAGTGGTCTCTGAGAGCTCCCCTTTGTTGGTAGCAAAGACGTAAGGTCCCGTGAATCCGAATGAAACTGCCTGAGTGTAACTAAACCCAGGATTTGTCACTTCAAGTACAGATTTTCAGCTAACACTGCATATACACTTAAAAATTCCTTAATTTTGAGTGTTTCTGCTGTGCAGTAAACAAAGATTTTGTGCCTGTTTTCCTATATAAATATTTATAACAAACTTGGTGGCTACTGGTCGAAAGCGAATGTTTATTGTTCTCAGCAGTTTTGGACATAATCTACCAAAGATTTACATGTGGTTTTAATACACAGTAACTTTCTATTGCTGGAAGGCCTTGGATTATGATCAGCTACAGGAATTGCTTCTAGAAGAGCAGAGTTAGACAGAGTTTGACGTGCTGAATGTTATATATGGTTGTTGTTCAGAGGCTGTTTGATAAAGATGCGTGGAAATAGGCAGGTTGTGCACAGGGACACGGCTGTAATGAATTCAGATTGACCTGTGACTGTTCCCTTAGTGGGTATAAGCAGAGATATGTATAAGCACACCCGGTTTTCTGTAGATGTTGAAAGGATTTGTGCAGAAATGGAGTGGGGTTTGTCACTGTGATGCTCTTTGCCTCGACCTTTGACAACCAAGAGTGTGCAGAACCCAAAGGGAAGACTTTAAAGATGTAAGTAACAGTTGCATGGCCAGGTCTCACTTAAGTTGGGACCTGGTGTAGGAGTCAGTTGGTCAAAAACCCAGCACCCCCATTTGTGCTTGAAGCTTGCTTTGTAATGGGGAAACAGAAGCAGACACTTCTCTGTGCAGTTTCAGTCTTCCTAAAGCAGATACCCCGGCAAGAGAGGTAACTCACAGCCTGGCTCCCACTTGTACCTCTCAGTACTCCCACTGGTGGGTGGTCCGGGTGTGTGACTGGTCCCAGGTGTCTGTTGGTGTTGGCTGGGGCTGCTGATTTCTTTTATACATTTGTAAACTGTGCTGAAGGTAAATAATCCCACCCGTGGCCGTCTCCCAGCGGCTCCCCCTGCCCCACACGCCAAAGCTGCACACACCAACATTTCTCCTCTGTGCAAACTGAATGACCAGAAGTTGTATTTGAAATGAACCAAAGTCAGTAGTAACCAGCAATGTGTGTGTGGGCACAGTTACCTGACAAAATGCTGGACCCCAGATGAGGTGATTTAGAGACTCCCCAAATCATTCCCCTCAAGCCACGAGGAGGAGAAGGGAAGATGCCGTCTTCCTTCAGGAATATGAGCAACCTCTCCCCATAAACTCAGTCTGAAATGCAAGCAATTATAAATTAATGATCCACGTTCTGCCAGTAAGCAAATTAGAGAGTTCTCCCGGATTTGCTAGTGAGAAATTGCTGGAATTTATTTTAATCTGAACCAGATTCCCTAAATTCTTGGAAACGGGAGAGTGGACTCTATTGGGGACAGGCGGGTGGGGAGGTGATGGCGTGTTGGGATCTCCCTGCTTCCCTGGGGATGCTGTGTGGGGACTGGGGTGCACCGAGCCTGAAGTGCCAGGGGGGTGACACAGTGGGATGAGCAGCTTAAGCCACGCTCGAGCACTGGCAGCAAACATAATGTTTGACTCTTCATATTTTCCCCCTTCTTTAGAGGGAAAGTTACATTCTCAGCTTTCTCACAGCATTAGCTCTCCCTGGGCATTTTGAAGGATGGCACTGCTGGAGAGGTCCTGTTTTAAATCTGTGTGGCTTCACTTGAGGCGTTTGAAGTCCAGGGAGCCTGGCAAAGCTCTCTGGTGATGTCCTTAGCGTTCGAATGCTGAGACAGTCCTGAGAAGGGCAGAAGTCTGCAGCATATGGAAAAAGCAGTACTGATATCTCCATCCAAAAAAAAAGGCGAAAAGGGGATATAACTCAGGGCAAAGCATGGCCTTCATCTCAGTGCTGTCACAGACAAAAATCTTCATCATGTTCAAAGAAAGCTGATTCATCTCTACTGCATTTGTTCCTCCTTCCCCACACCTACACTCGGGCCAAGTTGCTTTTTACAGCTGCAGCTTTAGGATGCTCAGTAACGTGTGTGATATCCTCCTCGTGTGGCACCTCCTAATTCCTCCTCTTAGGCTCTGACAGATATAATCCTGCCACTACCAGAAATGCAACAGGTAATAAATTTCACTGTGTATAAAAGCAGTCCCTGCAGTTTCCATAACTTGTTTGGGGTTGTTATGATTGCCCACAGCCTCTCCACTACGTTGGCACAAGCACAAAATACCCATTGCCTTTTAGAAGGAGCCTCTGGAGATGAGAAACGAGCCGTGTGGAGATGAGAATTAATACATCATGTGTGAACTGGTCTTTTTTGCTTTGTTTGTTTTGCTCTTTGTTAATGGACCAAAGAGGTACCCTTGACAACAGATGGAAAATTAGTCCCAGGATGGACCAGGGGCTCTAGTGAAGACCATGGCCCATTGCACAGGAAGGATGCGTTCACTATCCAAAAAGATCTTAAAGTCTAATTTAAGCCAGGAAGCAGAAGGAAGGTAGATGAGGAGGAGGAGCGGCGGGGGGAGAAGAGATATAGCCTCCAGGAAAGTCATTAAGGAACACATGCCTTCCTGACTTTGTGTCTTTTTAAAGTATATTTTATCTCTCTCTGTTGGGCTTTGAACCTTTTGGAGTTTGTTTAAGCTGTTGCAAACTTGCTGATTTAGGGAGCAAATAAGCCTTTGGGATCAAAGCAGCTGGTATTGTCAGAGGGATTGAGGGTGAAATAACACATTAGCAGAAGGAGAGCTGAGAATGAAAATGGAAAGAAAATCCAACTTGATATTTTGGTCTCTTTTGCTTCTAACCTTCTTCCTAGCTTGATCCTTTTCATTTGAACAGGTATTAATTTTCTTTGTGTGTATCCCAACAGTATAAATATTTAATGGTCCTAGATTATAGAGGTGAAATATGAGATCAGTTCCAACATTACAGATTTGTGCAGGATCTCTTCCTCACATTTAGATGACTCCCACATTGCAGGGAGGAATATCTCCCATCTCTGCGGGAGGAGCATCACAAGCTCTATTTTGAGTTCAGGGGGTTTTTTTTTGGTCTTATTTGAGGCTCAGAAGACAGAAACACCTCGCCCACTCCCAGTCTTTCCGTCATTATTTTCCAGTGACAAGCTGTGACAAACCAAGCAATAACTCCAGGTGATCGGGGGAACCGGGGTGTGCGGGCTCATGAGCCTGAATGCTGTTTCCTATCCAGAGCAAGCAGGGTCATGGCTTGGGAACTGTGCAGAGCATTTGGCTTGGAAAAGTCCATATGAATACAGTAAGTATGGGTAAGGCATGTAATATGGCAGGGTCGATGTGAGTATGGCCAAGTTACTTGCACCAGTAACTCTCTTCCTTCCCCAGTAACTCTCTTCCTTTCACTCATAAAGACAAAGGAGAAATACAGAGTTGAGGAACATTGGCCACTGGTTTCCAGAGGGCTACTGTGGAAAGTAATGGAGATTGCAGTACTTAGGTCCTCTGATGGTCAGACCATGCCTTTGCAAGCCTATATATAAATTTAGGTGCCTGCTTTCAAGCTTACAAAGTGGAAAAAAATAACTTAACTATGGTGATGTAAAATGGCATCTTTAACAGTTGGTAGAAGTTTGGGGGTCAAAGCCAAAGCCTGTGGAATATCAGATGCAGTTTCCATTTTGGGGGACAATGGAGACTTTCCAAGGCAATCAGCAGTGGGACCATCTCCCAGGTCCTTTTGGTAAATCGATGGATCAAAGGGATAATGGAAAACAGTCAAAATTCAGATATCCAGACACCGTCACCCACTGCTCATGGACAGGGTAACACAGCTCAACCACATCTAGCAGCAAAAGACCTCCATCTGATGGGAAGCTAACAGCACCTAAGGTGATTAATTAATTACATGCATCAAGACACAGAACACCAAAAGCAGTACAGACAAAATGGAAAAGGAGGAATGATCTGAAGAAGAGACTTGAAGTTAACTCTTAAGCTTCTAACCTGTGGAAACAGCAGGTTTTGCAGGACGTTGGCACCCGTGTAATTATCTGGTTTTGCTGAGTGTGACAGCTCAGGTGACGTCAGACCCTGCCAAAAAACCTTGTCTTTTAAATCCGTCTCTGCTCTGGGAACGAGTGCTGCAAATGTCAAAGGAGCTTAAAATATTCATTACCAAAACTCATCATTCCAGCCCTGAAATGTTCACGGTGATTTTCCTGGTTGGTTTCAGCGGGGTTTGGAGAGCCGCCAGCCGCGTTACGTGATAAGCCACAGCAAGTCAGTAGTGACAGAGGAGTCAAAAATAAAAGTGTAAAGGACTGTCCGTTTCCCTCATCCTCCAGCCAAAAGCAAGTTTTCAAAACTTACGCGCTCTGGTCTAACATCCTTCTGCCCAGGCAACATTTAAAGTCTGGGGCTCACAAGGGTGATTTCACAGCATGACTATGATGGTGCCACGAGCATGTGAAAGTGTGACATTCCCGTGCACATACTTATAGTGAAAATGGGACGGATTCACAGCTTGTGTAATTCCGAGTCACTTTTTATGCCTCTCCTTTGATTTACGCAACCTGAGGTTTGGAGGCAAACTCAGTAATCTGCTCTTCGGCTCCTTTTTTTAATTAATGATATCAAAGTACGTTCCCTAGAGAGAGTCAGAGGGAAGATAGAGCAACCTTTTCAGTTAGATGAAAGGTCCAAAGCATTGCTGAAAAAATTGTTTCTAAGCATTTCAAATGATAAGGTCTTTTTTTCCCCCCAGTTTTCAACAGTTTCAAAGAGAAAAAGTACTTTTTTCTCTTAAAAACGTGACCTATTTCTTCTAGAAAATGCTGAAACAAAGTTCATAGGAAATTTTGAAAACGCTTTTAATTCTTTTTAGGAAAATTGCTAAATGAACATGAATGTGTTATTCAAACATATTAATGTATTTTTAAAAAACCTTTATAGAAGAGTCCAAGAAAAAACTTCCCTTGCTCCTAATGGGAAGGTATTTAATGGCTGTTTCAGGTCACTTTGGGTTGTATTCTATACATGTTTGTTGTTTGGATTTACTCAGTGTTTTAATTAATTCAGCTCACCTGAAATAGGCTTAAATTACAATTAATTTTATTGCCTCTCAACAGACAGGACATTAATTAATTTTGTAATTAAAAAAAAAAGCGTATGGGAAGTAAATATGCCTTCAGCTCTTTTGGATGCTTTAAATTACCCTCTTCTAAGAGACACTGGCAGGGCTCAGACCAGACATGATGGATGTGGCTCCTCCAGCCCCGGGATGCAGCTGCTGCTGCAGTGCCCTGTGGAGACAGTGTCACCTGGGATGTGGTCTCAGGCATTTATGTCAATATTAAGAAATCCAATATATCTCAGGTGCAAGTTCTGCCAGATGGATTTAGCCCCTTCAGTCTGTTTTGCAAGTACGTATTGGCCTTGGTCTGTAAATGGAAGCAGTGGGAACCAGTGATCCACAAGCTTCTTCCTTCTCTCTTGTCCTATTAGCAAAATAATCCATAAATATTCAAAATCGAGGAGTCATGTCCTAACTGTCATGACTGTCAAAATTGAAGAGATGGTTGTCTTTTGATTTTGAGCCAACAGCCTAACGAAGTCCAGAATTCCACTTTTGAAGTCAAATGGTTTGAGAATGTGGGATCTAATATAATCTCATTACTCCAGATTGAGAAATTAAAGCCAACTCTGATCGTAGCAGCAGCGTGGGCCAGTGAAGCAATTCAGATCCTTACTAGTAAAGAGCATCTGCCAGGACCACGCAATGTCCTCGTCACCGGTCTCTTTTCTGGGAGGGAGTTTGCCTAAAGGGGCAAACGTGAGAAGCAAATGATGTCATAAGTTTCCATTTCTGTAATTTAAGATAAAAACATTATAGGTGCCTGCCATGGCTTTGGTTGCAGCTCAAAACACCAAGTCCCAAAAAGGACTGACCATCTAGGAGCTATCAGGAGAGGGGTGATGGACCAAAGGAGAGCTCTGCACTTGGGCTTAGCACCTTTCTAGCCAAATGCATTTTGAGTAGAAATTTAGCTTTTAATCAGTCCCACCCGAAGTCACTCTATGTCCCATGAGAGGAAAGGAGCCTGTCCAACTCCTGGGTCCCTCCTGCTCCTGAGCGTGGTCTGGGCTTGAATAGAGAAACTACCAGCAATTTTTTTTCTGGTCATTTACTCCTTCTTGCAGAGTCCTACTCTGCAGTACAGATGTTAAGGCACAGCTGTTTACCGTTTTTTTTCTAGTCAGTCATGTGAATTGTCCCCTGGTAGGTTGCTTTTTCTTTAATGTCTGCTGGCAAAATCTATGATTTTTTTTTTTTTTTTTAAATTCGCATAATTAGTCACAGTGCCTGAGAAAAGACATGAAATGCTCCAGCAAAAAGATGTATATGTCAGCTGTGGATTCCTCCCTGTCACCTTCACGGTGAGGAGGTGTCTCAGCAGCTGGGCTAGAAACGTGGGCTTCTTGGCTGTGTGGTCCTGTTGCTGTGTCCCACATCCCAACTTGGATCTTCATGCTCATTTGTAGCAGAGTCTCACTTCAAACAAAGCACCCAGCCCTGTTCCTCCCCTCCTGTCCTTGCCCTGGGCTCATCCTGGTCCTGCAAAGAGGTACTGGAGCTCAGCATCCCAGTGCTACCCGCTCTGAAGCCAGTGAGCACCATCGAAGCTTGCGAGGTGGGAGTGGGAGCTTCTCCAAGCGTTTGAGACCATGTGGGAATCATCATTTTCCAGAAAATATGTTTTGAGTGTGGTGTTTCCGCTAACGTGCCTCCTCCAACAGCCTGGGCTGCTGGATCCCCAAAGCTGTGGGGAGAACTCGGTGCCCTATAGACGGGAGAAGAAAGCTGTTTTGAGGGTTACATCCTAAGCTATCTGAAGGGGGGCTACAAGAAACATAGAGGGTGACTTTTTACAAGGGCATGTAGTGATAGGGGAAACAGTTTTAAACTGAAAGAGGGGAGATTTAGATTAGCTCTCAGGAAGAAATTTTTCACTGTGAGGGTGGTGAGAGCCTGGCCAAGGTTGCCCAGAGAAGCTGTGGCTGCTCCATCCCTGGAAATGTTCAAGGCCAGGATGGATGGGGCTTGGAGCAACCTGG
>BJBW01004717.1:17813-72733 GCA_004320125.1 Scolopax mira | reverse complement strand
GGATGGATAAAAAGAGATTAAGAACAAATATCTGGATACTGCTGGGGCATGTGTTCACAATTCCTTGTTTCCTACCATTTTAACAGGTTCCCACTTGTTTACTCATCCTTTATAGAGTGTTAATCTCCTGTTGCCCATTTTCCAAGGGTTTGTAACTGTGATCTGTTTGTAAACTGCCGCTCTAGAGCAACAACAGCCTTGACCAAAAAAAACCTGATTTAAAAATAATTTCTTGATTAAAAAAATATTGTCTCAGGCAGATGATAAACAGGTGGTAACTGGAGGGAAGTCTAGGTTGCTAGTAAGAAATAAAAGTATTCCAGCAATCCAATGAATTCCTATTACAATGGTGGGGCTGACCAAGATAAGGGTAAAGACCCTTGATTTTTCTTTAAATCACAGGTTTGGTGTATCTCATAGAATAAATGGGAATGTCCTTTCTGTGCCAGGAGACAGGCGAGGATGGGATTTAGCAGAATTAGTTACATGATCTTCCAACCCAACCCATTCTATGATTCTGTGATTCATGGAAATTAATTACTATATGGAAAAAGGCAAGAGTTCCTGGCTCTTATACCAGGTTTCCCATATCTGCCTGTGCATCTCTTGGCTGCTTTAGCTCCCCATAGCTCTCAGTTGTGGGGGGGGGCTGGGGAAAATATGGGCATCCTTATGGTGCTTAAACACAGTGCTACTGATCCACATATCGGTGTATTCATAGGGGTCAAACCCTTCTGGGGTTTTCCAAGATACTTATACTGCAGCTTATAACTTCCCCTTAAAATAGCCAAAAGCTGCTGTCTCTGCCCAGCTCGGCTTTAACCATACTGGTCCCCTGGTGAAAGCAGAGCCAGCCCTTTACAGCAACGTGTCTGTGTGTCCTTCCTCCCGAGCCTCTCGTCCTGGGTGGTGCTCGGCCCCTCTGTGTGTCCCCATGGCTACAGCCGAGCCTCTTTGTTCAGCCTCGGGTAATTTTCCACTTTCCAGACCACCTCCATGCAATAAATTAAGTCAGTCTGGCTTCCCAGCCCAGCCTCTGGTTGGTGTGGGGATTGGTTTAATGCTCCCCTGCTCCCCAGTGTGGGGAATCTGCGTGCCCACACCAGGAACTCATCCCATCTCCTAGCTGCTATCCTAAAAACGCAGCCAGAAATCCTAAACTCTATGTCACCTCAGCCCAGAAATTGTCACACCACTATGTATTTACTTTTTAAGAGAGAAGCCTCAGACATCTCAGATATGGTACCCTCCAAACTGACAGTAAATCAGTCATTCTCTGTTATAGGCACTGCTTTATATCAAAGAAATTACTAATAATATCAACTCTTTAGCTTTTATTCCCTTGTTTTTCTCTCTTTTTTAGTTCTAATCGCCACTCTAAAGTCTCTGCCTGGATTCCCTGCTCCAACCTGGCTGGAAATTCCAGGTGCTGCTGAAACCATCCAGTTGTTTGTCCCAGTGAATACAGGGCACATTCCTGGGACTATGGCGAAGAGCAAAACAGGGCAACGCTGTGGGCAAACAGAGGAAGAAAAATCCTGGAAAAATTTATGGCAACGATCAAATCAAATCCTCTGGTACTCATTAAAAGGTAATAATTCTAACCAAGGGAAGGGGGATTTTCTCATTGTGAAACGGATCAAACATTCAGAAATGATTTGTGTGTGTGTTTAAATTTAAATTTAGAATTTTATTAAGCATGTTGTTCAAAGGCTCTTTTCTTCCCAGGGTAGTTTGGTTACAATCTTCTCTTAAGAAAGAAAACCTCTGCAAAGAACACAGGCTCTGAAGCTTGCTTTGCTCAGCCCTCACCGTGGAAATAACACCACGCTGTGATATTTGGCAGCAGACCTTTCACTCTTTTAATTACTGCTGTGGCCCTGGTGGGTGCAGAGCATCTCAGAGCTGAAGGTTTGGTGTTTCTGTGCTAAGTTTGTGCCACAAATAAACCTGGGTAGCCGTGTGGCAGGTCAGTGGTGAGGGAGATCCTTGGGAATCATTGGGCCCTCCACGGGGGTGGGCGATCGCCAGGTTGGAGGATGCTCAGCACCCTCCTTTCAGACCAGTTTTCCATTGAAAACGATGCCGTTTTGAGGCTGATTTAAGTCTTCAGAGGGTGCTGTAAGTACTCTTGTAAATCCCTGACCCGGGCCACGCCAGCAGCAGGGTTTGAGTGACACCAGCTTGCCCTGCCCTGTCCCCTGGGGTGCCCAGGCTGCCACTGTGCTTTGCTGAGATTTTTCCCCATCCAAAGGGTATCACTGCAAATAAAGTGCCCAGAGGCTTTTCAGTTTAGCCTAAGCAAAAAAATTCTGCCACATATTCCTCTTACGAGAGGCTGGGTTTCAGACAAAGCTGCCTTTATGGCAGCACTGAGGTTGGATGCAGTTTTTTGAAATATTTTTGAAATATCAAAACGTTTTTTTTTATGTAACTATATTAAAAACCTATTGTGGAGTAGTTATTTATGAAGGGCAAGCTAGCACACAGACGTGGCCTTTTATGTTGTTCAAAAAGTACTTATCTGCATCTTGAAATACTTTGCTGAGTAGAGAGGAACCTACACCCCAACATGTGTATGTTGTGCTCTGAGGCAGTACGGCTGCAGCCCAGGCGATCAAAAAGAAGGTACCGTTTGTTAAAATGTTTGCTTTTGCTGAGCACAATGAAGACTCTGTGCTGTTATTAGAGTCACAAAAGTAGCCATTAATATTACCCTGGCCCCACTCCAAGGATAAAAATCAACTCGGGTCCGTGTCATTAACTCAATAACTGTGTCAACTGAGTAATTGCTAGGATCTCAGGGTTTTTTCCTATTCTACATGAATCTCTGAGTTTTAATATTCAGGTACATTAGACTGTAATTTCCTATTGATTTTTAAGCAGAGAAGATGAAGAGAAGAGATGTAATTTTAAGGAACGTTATCAGTTATTTGATTAAATTAATTGCCCCCCTTCACATACAGTAGTCACATATCATTAATTTGACAGTAGCATGAAGATGTCATCTATATTTTTGAGCTCTGGTTGCCTGCATGGTGTGTCCTCATCCTTCCCCTCTCAGAAGTGTCTGGTTATTGGTTTGTAGGAGATGGTGGAGATGGGAAGGTCAGCTCTGGTTTAGATTGTGAGGATTAAGCATTTACTCTCTGTGGAGGAATTAAGTGGTGAAATGAAAGCCAGACACAAAATCAGCTCCTGTTCATTTACTCTTTTGGAAGGAATAACATCTTTCCATAGAATGATAGAATGGTTTGGGTTGGAAGGGACCTGTAAAGGTCATCTAGTCCAATCCCCCCACAGGGAGATCTTCAACTCAGTCAGGTTGCTCAGAGCCCCATACAACCTGACCTGGAATGTTTCCAGGGATAGGGCATTTAACACCTACCAAAAATGTGTGTAACCGGTTTGGTTCTACCCCCAGTGATGCTGGTTTTGCTGGCAGATCTGACTTAAACTGGTGCCCATAGCAAAGTACTCTCCCAATCTGGGAGGAGGATGCTCCCCTGCCTTGGGCATGTCTAGATGGGAAAGCAAAAAGGATAAATTCCTGGTTGGTGGCTCTTGATCACAGAGCCATGCCCATGCCTGTGCAGCTCTTCCTCTTGCTTCTGTCTCCATCCCTCTGTGGAGGATTTCTTAAGGCATTTGTTAATGTCAAACGGCTGGAATGTCAGGATTAGTATAATGTGCTAAGAAGCCTGCTGGAGTAAGACTTGTCCTGTCCCTAATTAGCTCATTTAGTTGTTTGATTGAAAAATCGCAGGGCACTTTCTGCCTTCTGCAAATACATTGAAGAGCTTTTATGCAAAAGCAATCACATAAAATGTTTTTTAAAATAGTATCTATTTAAAAATAAGTTACACTTTAATAAAAGTAATAGAAATAGCTTTTTACTGGAAACAGCTAGTGCTGCATAACTTACCTTGAGCATCTTCCATCGGTGTATTTCAAAGTACTTTAAAAAAAAGGAAAGATAATTATTATCCCTATTTTATATGTTGGGAAAGACCATTAAATGAGTTTTCTGTTGTTCCTGGGGCACCAACCGCACAGGGAAGAGATCCCAGACACCACGAGGCCTCGGCTAAATTTTTATTGACAGTGTTCCTGTCTGTGGTCCCATGTTACAGCCTGCCCATTGGAGACCCCTTTCACTGAGTGACACAATATTTTAATCATTCATGAGCCTTCATCTCTTTATTTAACTCCATTAATAATGCAGTTTCTCTCGTTCTCTCCTCCGTTGATTCCCTGTGCTGACAGGGAAGAGTCTGAGTTACCTTCCCCTATAAACCCCTTTGGCACGTGGGCAACCACCGAGTTCTCTCCTGTGAAATCCCCCCGGAAATTCCAGCTGGGGGGGCTGGCAGCGTAACCGTGGTCCCAGCCCTCTGCGGACGACCATCCCGTGTCCTCTGAAAGGCAACGTAACCTCAGAAATGAAACTCTGGCCCCACTGATCGGGATCCAGATGGATAAATTCAAGCTGGGGGCCCAGTTTTGACCCATGTCTGATTTAAATGCAAAGTATCGTAAATCGTTTAAAGCCATTCCTGCGTGTGTTTAAGCTTACCCATGCGAGCAGTCTCATTGAAGTCAATTATGAACAATGGCGTTTCTTTCTTCTTTATTCACTGCTGATTTCTGGTACAGGGTGTAAATGACTCTTTTATTGCCTCTGACACCAAAGTCCCTTAGCCAGCCGCTAAAGAGGCATCATACTAATTGATAAATGCTGCTCGTCTTGGGGGGGGCTTTTAATTTTATAATCCTATTAAAAGTGATAGATATGTCAAATATTTATGCCTACTGGACTGAACGTATTATTCTGCTCTAAGGTTTCCAGTTAAATTTATTTTTTTTAAGCAATTGGGCAGAACTGCTGATGTAAGACAAACAGATGCTCTTCAGCTGTACTTTTCCATAAATGATTTTGTTCTGGGTTGGTTTTTTTTTTGGTTCCCCTACCAGGCATATCAAGTTCAAAAGAAAATGTTGCCTCTCACTAATGAGAAGATTAATCGCATTCGCATATGCAGCAGACTTTGTCAATTCTGTTGAAAGTTTGATGACCTTTAAGAGACAAAGTTTTAGCGTGCCCAAAATAAATAATTCATCCTTCACAGATTTGCCCTCTGTATCCATCTGCTTAAATCTGAAGTACACTGATTAAAGTGCCCGTGTGCAATTATCTTCGTACCTCATTGAGATAAAAATCTCTATTTTCCTGTTGTACTTCAAAGCACAATTGCTCTTTTAAAGATACCAACGAATCAATATACATGGGGTCCATTTTTGCTCTGACTTGATGTCCAGCTCTCCATAGCATTCTTCAGAATCACACAAAACGTTCCAAATTTCTCTTTTCCTACCAGTTCCTTTTCCAGCACTGAAAGCTGAAATGTGTAACTAATGCTCTTGCAAAATCTCTGAAGACATCATCTTCAAATGAAACCAGAAAACTCATCCCTGTTCTCACGTACAGGCAGAAAAATGTCATCTGGGCAAGTGGCAAGATGTGATTTGCTTTGATTACTGCAATTGCTGACACTGCCAAGGCTCCTTCCATCTACGAAGGCTACAGGTCTCTAAATGCCAAGAAAACCCCTTGCCCCCTTCTCTCCCCTTTGCAATGCCCACTTTGCTGATTTCTCGCCCCCACCTGTTGCCCTTTTGGGTCTCAGCCCGGCTTTCCCAAATAATGATGTGTGCAAATAACATCAGCTACGGGCCCAGCAGCCAACGGGACCACTCATGGGGTGGAAGATGCAGGGGGAGATGCTGGTCTCCATCCTAAAGAGCACGCAGACATCGTGGCTCCCCTCCGGCTATCGGCTTCAGGGGACATGTTTGAAGTGTGACCACATGCAGATAAATAAGCTGATTATAAAATAGCCAAGCAGATGGTCTCTTTTGTTGCTACCTGTGAAAATAAGCACAGTCCTTCTATTTCCCTGGGAGGAAGGAAACAACTCAGCAGACATCAGGCAGCTCTCAGTTTATTTAGGACACTCTCCGAAAGAAAAGCTGAATGAATATTGCAGATATTTAAACGAATCTTTCCTGGCCCCAAGTGAAATTAGACTGAACTGGCACCATGTCACCTTGTAACTAGAGAGAACAAATATTCCCCCTGGCAAAAATCCTAATTCAGGCTTGAAAAAATGGTTTGGTTTTGCTTTGTTTTGTTTTCATGCAGAAATTGAAAATGGTCTTAAATGCTCTCTGGATTTAACGTTGCTTGTTATAGATGAAACAATGAAAATGAAAGAGGAAATAATAAGGGATTGCTGGATTTTTAAAGGTGATTTAGAGACGAAAGGAAATCCTAGAGATTAGGAAGTTGTTTAAATACCAGCGACAGTCAAATATGGAAATGTTCCAAAATCAGAGATTAAGAAAAGAAAAAAAAAAAAAAAAAGAATTGCGAAGAACAAAACCATGAAGGAGAGGAAAGTATATTCAAAAAGAAAAAAAGTATCCAGGCAAAGAAAACAAAAAAGACTCCCTCTTAAAACCATGAACAGACACCTGCCTTTCTGGCAGTTACCAGCAGCATGGATGACTCCACCTGCCAAACCCAATCTTTAACATCACTAAATCACCATGTGGGTGAAATAACAGGATGTTGGAAAGGAAACAATTTTCACTAATTAGCGTATCAGATACCACTCTCACAGACTCAGCACTCACAGTGCTGAGCAAGAGCTCAGGGTTCACCCTGACTCTTTGGAGTTAATATCAGGATAACCCTTCTCTATGAGGGAGTGGAGTGATAGGACGAGGGACAATGGTTTTAAACAGAAAGAGAATCATAGAATCATCTGGGCCAGAAGGGACCTCCAAAGGTCATCTAGTCCGACCCCCCCGCAGCCAGCAGGGACACCCCCAACTAGACCAGGTTGCCCAGGGCCTCCTTGAGCCTCTTGTTGAATGTCTCCAGGGAAGGGGCCTCAACCGCCTCCTAGGCAACCTGTTCCAGTGCTGCACCACGCTCACTCTAAAGAACTTATTCCTAAAATCCAATCTAAATCTGCTTTTCTTGAGTTTAAGCCCATTGCCCCTTGTCCTGTCACCGCAGGCCTTTGGAAACAGGTTCTCCACAGCCTTCCTGTAGCCCCCTCAGGTACTAGAAGGCCGCTATTGGGTCTCCCTGAAGCCATCTCTTCTCCAGGCTGAACAACCCCAGCTCCCTCAGCCTGTCCTCGGAGCAGAGGGGCTCCAACTCCCTGAGCATTTTTGTGGCCCTCCTCTGGACCCGTTCCATCAGGTCCATGTCCTTCTTATATTGAGGGTTCCAGACCTCCAGACCTGATGAGGTAAGGTTCCCTGAAGAGGGAAGATTTAGATTAGGCATTAGGAAGAACTTCTTTGGTGTGAGGGTGGTGAGAGCCTGGCCCAGGTTGCCCAGAGAAGCTGTGACTGCCCCATCCCTGAAGGGGTTCAAGGCCAGGATGGATGGGACTTTGAGCAACCTGGTCTGGTGGGAGGTGTCCCTGCCCAGGGCAGGGGGGGTTGGAACTCGATAATCTTTAAGGTCCCTTCCAACTCAATCCATTCTATGATTCTATGGTCTTGAGATGCTGAAGGCTTTCCCTTCTCACTGATGGAAGTGGAATTTTAATTACGGGTGAATAAGTAACCAAGCCTACTGCAAAAAAGGAGGAGCAGCTTGACTGTGCAAAGGTCACCCCATTAGCATGTTATATACATTCATGCTCCAAAATACTTAACAGCTCAGCCCAGAGTGCATATGAAACTGAAGACTAACAGCACATTAATGGAGTTATGCAATAGGGGAATATGCTGTAAAATAAATCACCTAAATTGAAAACTGAATTTTGAACCTCTGGATCATCTTAAAGCCTGTGATGTATGTGGAGAGTCAGTCTCATGGCTTTTGTTAAATTTAAAGGGAGTGTAATAGCTGAAATCTCTTACATTGCCTTGGAAATGTATCTCACAACATCAAGGTTGTTTCATGGAAACTATTGGTGGTCAGTATTTGGGGTTTTTTAACTTTATAAAAATATTATTGTGAACCGTTTTGGCCTGTGACGTTTGCTTGGCATCATGTGGACTGAACTCTGGATATACTGATGTAGAGAAATAACCTTTGATCAGTGATCAGGATCCCCCAGTATATCTCATTCCTGAATATCATCAAAGATTTTTACTGTAAAGACCATATGACAACTACAGCCCAGTTAATACGTATAAAATAGTGTTTCTTTAATAGATCGGAAACCATAAACAGTTTCCTAAATACATAAACAAATTAAATAGAATTTCCAGCTTTGACATCTTAATAGTGTATGATGAATAGTTTGACATCTTTGTCAAGATAGGGAGACGTTTGGGATATAATTGCTCTTTTAAAGAGTTATTTAGTAGTTTTCCTATCATATTATATGGTTTATGGAGGACAGTGGAAGGTGTTGTTAGGGAACTTTACTGACTTGGCTTTTGGGGCTTTATCCTGTCACCAAGACCATTACCACGATACTTTTCATGTGATTCATCTCTGTTCCTCTATTTTTCATAGAAAACCAATGTCTGACTCATATCCCACAAATAACATCAGGAGAACAGGGGAAGGGCTTAGTTGTGTGTTGAGTGAAAGATCTATTAGCCTCTTTTATTATGGTTGGGTTGGTTTTGGTAATAACAATCTAAGGAAGTAAAGTGCAACTACCTGGGAAAAAAAAAAAAGACAGTTGCAATTGCCTCCTCTTGACCAATAATTTATTAAAATTGGTATCAAGAATAAATCCTTGAAAACGAGGCTTCACATATGTACTTAATTACTTTTGTGCCTGTTTGCAGATTTCAACTGAAATAAGCAGTGATTCATTGCAAATGAAGTTTGAATTAATTAGAGAATCCCTGGTCTGCGATGGTCACCATGTTTTCTTTAGACATTTGATGGTTTTGGAAAGATAATGGCTATTGGCACCTACAATGGTGCAATAGACCCATAACCAGTTTTTTCCACTTCCTTGAGCAACCAATGCTGTGTTGCAACACCACGGAGTGTCGTAATAGGGAGAAGCCCCAGAAATGTGGAGGGGCATGTTTTCCATAATGCAGTTTGCATCTTTCAGTTATTAATTGTAATTTTCAGCATAAACAGAGATACATATGGATCAAGGCTTGGCACAGCTTGCACCTTGTGTCTCAGCAAAGCAACAAGCCCCAAGCCCCAGCAAGCTCCATGGGGCTGCAGGCTGTGGGGAGCAGAAGGTGTGTTTGGTGTCCTTGCAGAGAGACCCTATACATGTCTATAGGGATGCTCAGGACCACAATTAAGCACAGGAAGGTCAATGACCTTAATTAAGTGTGATCAGAGCTCAGAGCCTGCCCATACATGCTCCTCCACATAACTTTGAGCAGATACAGCCCCTTCTGAGAAAAGGAAAGCAGAAAGCAAGGAACAGTTGTGCAGCTCAGTCTTCAGTAACCATTCCCTCGTGCACCCATAATAATCCTTGAAGCTGCTGTCTTGGTAATAATCTAGCAATTAAAAGAAAATATTGGTATTTAATTAAACTTGTCAATCAACCAGAAATGAGTTTTTCTTATCGAGAGGAGCTGGATTTGATTTTGCCACTTGGAATCGGAGGTTAAAGGCTCTTGTAGAGCAAAAGTTTAATTAAGAAAGGAGATTTGGATTAACATGTGAGGCAGAGAGAGACTGAAAGGTCCTCAAAAATCATCTGAGTATGATTCACAGGAGGAGAGGAACCTAAATATGGGAACAGATTTTATTTTTGAAATAAAAGAAAAAGCTATATGCTGCTAAAGCTCATGGGAGAAGAGGCACAGGAGGGATTTTTGTAAGGCTGGGATGTCTCTATTCAATCCACTTGCCCACACTTGATATTTAGTCATTTCAGATATTCAAAGTCTGGTCAGAAAGTGCATACGCTGAGGGGCATTAGCAAATCCTAGGGATTTGGATGCTTGACTTTCATAAATTTAGATAGCAGAGGAGCAAATTGCACTTTTGGAAGCTTTGAAAAATCCACTTTTTGTTACTTTCTGGTTGTGCTGGTGACATAGAGGGTGCTGCTCACCTGCATCTCCTGCCTAAGCCCACAGAACCCTTGTCCTGCCCTGGCACATCTGTGCCAGGAACTGCTCTGAGTGTCTGGGACTATCCCCTTATAAATCCCAACGGGCTAAACTCAGTGCTCAGCCCTGTGAGTTTCTTCCAGCCATGTTCCCAAGAGACATTAATTTTTATGGTATTGATTCCTGATCCCTGGGTGGTTCTTCATCCCAACCTAGTCATGTCTCAAAAGGTTGGTGTATCAGGGGTTCGTAGTAAAAACACTTGTGTTTTTATTTTCCTTTCGTTACTGGACAAAGGCAAGACTATTTCCCTAAAGATGGCTGCCCCGGTTCAGCTGAAACTAAAAAACACCAGCAAGGCTCAGGCACACAAGGCAGAAAGTGTTCAGCATGAAAATCAAAGTTTGGAAATCATAGAGATAATGAGCAAAAAGCGTGGCCATGGAGGTCAGTTTTCTCCTGACATCTGTTGCCTTTGGATCAGGCTCTCAGAAAGTAAGTTTGTGATGAGAAGAATTTCATGATTTCTCCAGAACAGAAGATCCCTAAATATGAAGTCTTTGCTGAGAGCAGCTGCTTGGGCAGGCTCCGTTTTACAAGCTGCTGTCTGCTATCTCAAGCCTAATTTAAGGATTCATCCCCTTCCTGCTCCCCAGTCACTAATTACAGTTGTAGATGAGGGACTCAAGGGGAAACAGGTCTGCTATGGGAATCTGCAGGAAAGAATCAGTGAATTTTAATCCTAAATGAAGTTTGAAAAAGGTTTGCTTTGTGTAGTTATGACTTCTTGGCATGCAAAAAAATGCCACTGAGGAATTTCCCTCACTAACAAGACAGATTTTTCTGTTTGTTTGATTATTATGTGGAAGTTATCAAAGTAGAATTAAATGAAGCCTTGACTCTCCACCCCAAGCCCCACCTGTATCTATTCAAGTACTTTGGTATTTCATTACCTGTCTGCATAAGTACTGGTGAACAGACAGAAAGAAGGATGAAATGATTTTCCTGGGATACGTCACTTGTCACAGCCATAATCTGGTTTAAACAGAGACACCCAGGTTCATCACTGGCCTCAGCCTTTGAGGAGAAGAGTTTTATTTGGCAAGGGAGGGCACCTGGGCAAATGCCAGGAACGAAGTATTTGGATAAATGATGGACAGCATTTAAAAGTTGTCTTTCTGTGTTGGAGTGAACATAATTGATTTCCCTTTAAGCCACCACCAGAGTGTGTTGGGGCTCTTGGAAATTCAGTGAATTAGGCACCGGTGGTCTAACACCACACAGGACATGTTGGAGAGGTACAAGGTGTGATCCCCAGAAGTGTTCATGTGGATGAGGAAACGGGACCAAATGCTGGACATCTGGGAACATTCCACCTCTGATGTGGCTCCAGCGTTTGACCAGAAACAAGGCTGAAGGTAGGGAGATGTTGGCTGTAGGATGGTGATTCAGCTCTCTGTGTAGACTGGGAAACAGATCTGCTGTCACTCCAAAATTCTTCCAACTGGGGGATGTTGAAATCTGTGTTGTGAATTCTTGGGTATTTCTACAGCCTGCCCAAAAATATTGTGTTCTATGGAGCAAACTGGCAAATATCACAAGGCAAACCAGAATTTCCTAAGAATTTACTGAGTGACCAGTGTCAATGGAAAAGTACTTCACATGATGCCAGAGATATTTTGAGACAGAAATAAAGAAAAAGAAGAAAAAAATCCCAACCAAATAATTTCCGATTCGCTTATAGTTCCTTAGTGCTTTCCTCTGAAAAATTACAGGAATCAAACCCAACAGACATAATTAAACCCATGCTCATGAAATGGGAGAACACTGCCAGAGCAGGTTGTGGTAGACATGTGACCCAGCATTAGTGTGAAGCTGGGCTGAAAGATTTCTGCTACGTTGAGGATTTGCTTTTAAAATTTATTCTTGAGGTGTTCTTGGGATCAGACATTGGTTTCTCCATTGAGTGAATTTCTAAAAAAAAAGATAATCTTTTTTCCTCCTCACCTGTGTTCTTCAACCTGTTTCTAGATATTTTTAAAGCATCACCTGTGATCAGTACAAAATTAGCCCATCGAAAAGCTACATGAAATATTCAGCTACACTCCCTTTGTGTCTACTTGTATGTTCAGCCCCCCTTCCTCTTACTAAATGTTGCTTCCTCATACGCAAAGTCTGGAAGTTAATCCCATGGCTGAGACCAG
Organism: Scolopax mira; assembly: GCA_004320125.1. Lineage (NCBI taxonomy): Eukaryota > Metazoa > Chordata > Aves > Charadriiformes > Scolopacidae > Scolopax > Scolopax mira. The sequence continues at coordinate 60,452 of BJBW01004717.1, read as the reverse complement.
CCATTAGTCTGGAGGCACGTACAGACTTTCCTTCTTGAGTCACAAGTTGTTTTAATTCGATAACTATTTTAGATGCATCTGTGTTTGCTCTAGGACCCAGATCAGAGCTTCACCAGACACTGGGGCTTATCCTGAGGTCTTCCATGTGTTGTTTTCATTAGCATCCTGCTTGTATCCTGGAGAAGAAAAAAAATAATCCAGTGTTGGAAATAGCATGTGGCCAGCATGATCATACATTATTATTATACAACCCAGCAGCGGGGTTCCCCTTTTCTGGGAATTCTTTGTTCTGGAAAAGTAGCACTAAGGCGGTGACACTGATTTATGTCACCAATAGAAACCAAGCACTCATCGCAACATTTCACAAACAGAGAACAGCTCCAAGGGCCTTGGTTTGGAGGTGACTAATGCTGCTGTCCCCGAGCCCCACAGCTCCCTCCCGCTGTGACTGGGAATGAAGGGAAGGAAGAAGCCTGGACATACTGTGCTCCACTGTATGGGGCTGGGTAGCAGGTCGGGCTGGTTGTCCTACCTGTGAGTCTCCCTTTTGAACACATCTTTGTATGAAGTGACTCAAGATGTTCTTAGGAAGTAGAGGAACACAACAGAGCAACAGATGTGGAGTTTTCAAATCAAGTAATTTATTGGGGGGTTGGAACTCGATGATCTTTAAGGTCCCTTCCAACTCTGACCATTCTGTGATTCTATGAAAAAAATTATTTGCCTGCCTGCAAACCTGGGAAAGTAAACTGGGAGCATACTCTTACCGTGTTCCTGCAGTCTGGTCTCTGTGGTCCTTAGATTTGCAGTGTTGGCTACAGCTGACCACAGGCTCCCAGGGTAGTTAAACCTTAGTCTGGCCCACTGGAGCCTTTCTTACATTTTTACATTAATCTTTTTGTCTTACTGCCACAATGAGAAACATTTTCCTCATCCTGATTTTCTTTATCCTGGCTATTCAGCCCTCAGTGTCCTGGTGTTTTTATTCCCCTGTTAGTCCCTATTTTCTTTATTTATATGATGGGACTGATGCAAGACTTTTGGTGTTTTCACCTTCTACCATCTATCCCAATCCATACGCCTGGGAAAAAAAAACAACTTAGGAAGTCCAACGTGTCTGGACACGGATTGCAGCAAATGGCTCTGCACCACAAGAAAGGATCATCTCAAAGTTCACAGCCCGGTCCAGGAGGCTCCTTCCCAACTTACTGCTTGTGCATTAATGCACCACGTATAGACACCGAGCCCTACCTAATTCAGTCAAGATGTGGTGTCTGCATCGTGCGTCTCCGAGAACACCACATGTGTTCACTTTATCTAATATAGTCACATCTTAACTTATAATAGCTGGGATCAAAATATTCTAGGTGGTCACAGAGCAGCAAGGAGAAGCTGTTTACCCGTGGGTTTCCGTTCCCTCGTCTGTTGTGTGGCCAGGTCTGAATCCGTGCTCCCCAGAGCCTCGGCTCCACAGATGGATGGGGCGGGCAGGGCTGGCTGCATCCCATCATCTCCCAGATCAAAGCCCTGCACACATCTGCCGGGGGGATAAGGGGGTCAGCACAGCCCCCCTCTCCACCTCAGCCAAGGTGTGAGCTCCGTCTGCCACCACAGAAGGCAACCGCAAGCCCAGCCACACACCTCAGTCATCAGGAAGATATTCTTGAGATGAAAAACATAAGAATTTAGTGTCCACAAGGGAAGCATTATACAAGTAAAACTTCAGAATGCAGAGAAGCACCTTTCCTCTGTTTGAACTCGCTTTTCAACTTATTTTTTGAGACCTGAAATGCATGGAAACATTTCTACTTGAATGGTGAAAGAAGAGCACCTAAACAATCCATTTTGTTTGCTACCCTTGTGCTGACATGGAGGTCAAGGAAATGTCACAACGTGACCTAACTTGCTGGATGTTAGTTGTGGAGTGACCTCCACAATTATAATAAGTATCATCTAATGCTGGAAGTGGATGTAAGCTATGAACAATGCCGAGGTAGGAAATCCATGGATCATAACTGACTGTATTAAATATTTTATTTGAGGTTCAGATGCCACATGGAAGAGCACAGAGCCTTGAAACGAGATCCAGATCATCTGATGACACCAGTTTACACACCGCTGGTGCTACTGCTGGAACCACACCGATTTGCACCAGTGGGGAAGACGGCGTTCACAGATGTGGTTGCAGGAAAGGAAAATAGCTGTTGCAGGAGATGCATATTCAGCATTTCTGGTGAGAACTGTGTGAAAAGAACACATTTCTTCTCACATGCCAGCCTGAAAAGAACGAAGTGGCTTTTGCAAAATGCTCACCGTTGAAGCCTGCAGAGAGAAAATCGACAGAGGAGAATCATGACCCATTGAAGGCAAATGGAGAGCAAAAGGAGGGTGCACTTGAGCAACATTCACAACTAATGGGAACAGCAATGTTGCACACTCATGTGCCAGAGGCTTTTATTCACTTCTGAAGCAGCAAAAGGATAGTTTTAGTGTTCTCTGGCACTAATTGAAAATGCATTACTGGCTGTAAACAACATCAGCTCAGTCTTGAGAAATTTCCTCTGCCACAAACATAATTGTAATAAAAACTGAAACACTGAAATAAATGTTAGAATATTTTAAAAATCATAAAGCCTTCCCTGTTTCCACTTTTCTTCTGTAATAAATTCAAAGCATGACAGATTTCGCCAGAAGACACAAACATTAAGAAACCATTTGGTAAATGATTTTTTCAAGCCTGGCATCTCTAGCCTGGGGAGAGCTTTGGAAAAGTCACAGGAATTTATCCCATGAATGGCCTCTCTCCTAGCCCAAGGGGGTGAATCTGTGGAACTGGGGCACCACAATGCTGGCCTGAGGAAGACAAGGTGCCAGCTTGTAGGGAACTTGCCTATCCTTTGCCACCTTCTTACCATCGTCATGTGCAGACATGTCTTTGCTCAAGGAGGCGCCTGAGCACGTGTTTAAATCTCATTTCAAAGGAGTGTAAGTCCTTTCCTAGAGATGCTTTCCAGAACGGCAGCCAGAAGTGATGACATAAGTTGTTGCACTGACTTGGGAAGAGACGTGAGCACACCATGAGCTCCAGGAAGCCTGATACTGCCAGCAAGTCTGGACCCTCGGGCTCCTGTGCTTTGAGGATGGACAGACTCTGCCCAGCAGGTCAGGAGGAGGCAGCAGGTTTCTCACGCTGCTTTCTCGGCGTACAACCCACAGATCACAGCATCAGCCTTGGCATGTTTCCCTTCAGCAGGAGAAATGGGGATATGCAGAAGAGGCGAGAACCAAAATGTTCAAAGCTCACATTTGGCATGCTACGTGCAGATCATGGAGCTCATCTTTTGGTGACTGAGTTTATAAAAACCCTTTGTCTCTGTGCATACAATAATTTCTTCTGAGAAGCAGAAGGTCCCCCTTGTTTCACTCCATATGCTCTGCGTCACAGGGCTCTGTGCAGCTCCTGCATCTCTGTGCCTCTAAATTATTTCTCACAATAAATGAGTGATATACACATTTTTATCTTTACTTCTTGCAGGTGACAAGCTGAATACCCAAGAGGGGCTTGATCATGCAAGATCAAGGAGGAAGGCTGTAGCAGTGCAAGAACTCAAATGACCAGCCCTAAGACATCGCTCATCGCCCCCTTCTTGTTGCTGGCTCTTTGTTGTTGTTGCCAGACGTTAAAATGCTGCTGTGTTCCTACCCTATTCAGACTTGGTATTCCTCAGTTAGAGTCCTAATGGCATGTGGTGTTCCCTGTGTTAAGTGAATTTTTTATGGGCAAAGTATTGAGAAAAAGTAGTATGTGTCCAGCCGCCAAACAGAATGTTACATGCCCAAAAGGAAAAAGAACGACCATTTCAAAGAAGCATTACCAAACTTTATATCCATAAAAACACACATTCTTCATGGGACAAGGGTGGAACCATAATCCCCCTGCGAGTGACAAGTGTGGCCTTCCCATGGCATGCAAACACAGGCCCAAGTTTCCTAAAAGCCATCTGTTTTTAAGCCATTTATGACTTAATGTGAGCTAGAAAAAATGTTGCAACAAGCTGTTTTCATCCCTGCGGACAGTGCCTTGCCCTACCACATGCCTTGGGAGGACAACCCCTGCGAGGCTGAGGCTGGCAGCTGGGAGATGGCACCAGGGCTGCCAGAGGTGGGCACCAAGCACAGCAAGGTGGAAGACCTTCCCGTGACCACTGAGCTTTGGGACTCTTTCTCACTGCCCTGTAAGTCTCAGCATGTCACACTGGGTGTAACGCACTGAAACCTTCTCCCCCAGCAGCCAAGGTACAGGGGGACCCAGATGTGACATGGACTTCGTGCCCTCATTGCTTAGCAGGACCTGCCTTGTTGCCTAAACAGAAGAACAAAACCAAGAAAAACCAGTGAGTTTTCATCTGGGCAGAAAACCTCTGGTCCCTGTCTCAGGCAGAAGGGAAGTGTCACAGTCCCACAAGGCATTGCAGAGCACAGGTACTGCCTTTCAGCCCCAAAGATGCCTCTTATTTTCTGGTTGAACAAGGTGGAATCAAATGGCTGTGCAACTGAAGAGTGAAATGACATTTGAGCAAAAGCTGATTTTATACCCCTTCACCCTAAAGAAAGGATTTAAGTTCAGCCAAGGTCATCTTCTGGCTCTCTAACAGTGCTGATTTCCACTCGGGGAGAACAAAGACATCTTTGCTCATGTAAGAAGAATCACAGCTCAGTCTTTTCTTGAGCGACTTTGCTGCAAATTAGCCAAAGGGAGAGAGCTAAAGCTTGCGATGGAAATAACTCTCATCAAGAACAAGTCCTTGAGGGGCTTAGAAATGCGATTTTATTAACATTCTGTCAATGGTCAGTGCAGGATAAATGTCCATTTAAGAGCATTAGCGATGCATGTCTCAGAAGAGACATTTTGCAGGACCTCACCCTTCCCAATCTTCTCACGGGCTGCTCGATTGGCTTTGAAAAAGTGAAAGAATGAGCAGTTGGGAGGGCTTTGAAAGGATGCAAGTGGAGGCAACACGCACAGAGCCTGTCAGAGGCTGCATTTCAGCTCCTTTGGCATGGAGTCTGTGGCAGGCGATGCTCGGAGCAGGGAGGGGAAGGGCAGTCGGGGGCAGGAGGGACTGTGAAACATCCCAGCCGTGAGCAGGTACCTGACATCTCCAATTGTTTGCTCTGTAAAGGAAGTGAATCTCTTCCTTGGATCGTCAGCTTCTGTGATGGCAACAGCCTTGTTGGTACACTGGGGCTGCAGCGTCCCCGACATGGGAGGGCAGGTTTTGGCACAGCACACCCACCTGCCGTGACAAGAGCCAGGTGTGGTGGAAACATGGTTTTAACAGAAAGCTGCTCTGAAGCTCGCTCAAGAGTCCTTCTGGTAGACAGGGAGAGTCTGTTCATTTGTTATGCGTTTAATCGATTCGTTTCCTGGCTGAAGATAAATCAAAATGGGACCTGAACCCCTCCTGGGGCTTCTGGGTGCTGCAACTGATCTCAGCATTCAGGATTGTCAGCTTGAAGACTGTGACATTAGCCTGTAAAATTTAAATTTAATTAATGATTAATGCTCCCCATTCAGGCCAGGCAAGAAGGCATAATGATGCCCCAGGGGAAGGGGTGAAAGGTTGTCTCCTTGAAATATCTTCTGAAACAAGGTCTGGAAGACAACACTGAAGCACCCAGTGGCCTCCCATCCCACCATCAGTGATGTCAGAAGAGGTCTTCTCTTGTCACTGACTCCATAGCCCCATCTTCTCTCAGCAGCAGAGGTTTTTATTTTCCATCTAGGAAATCCATCTTTGCTAAATTCCCAGAGGGTCCAGCAGGCAACAATGAGGATCGCTGGTTCCTAATGCCAGAGCACAGAGAAGTATGAAAAAAGACTGTGTCAAGCCACGAAATCTTTTAAGATGCCTTCAGAGATTGCAAAAAAGTAGAGAAGGAGAAGTGCATATCCCTGAGCCCACCGTGAAGGGAGCACAGGGCTGTGGGGAGGGGTCAATCCATGGTCCTGTCTGTCCTTGCACAGTGAGCACAGCGCAGAGGGGAGGGGGGGCTGTAACCCCCAACCCCCGTTTTCAAAACACCCGCTTTTGAAACATTTCTGATGTTCGCACCCCTTCATCTGTTTATTTTTAACAGCTAGCATTTTCTGAACTTAAATGTCATCTCAGCTGCATTCCCAGAGTTTAGTTCATTCTGGTCCCATAACCATTCTTTTATGCTTATAGCATATATTTTGAATTAGCTAAATTAGATTTCACTTTGCTGTCAGTGATTGTCAGTTACAATGCTTTTGACTCCCAGTGGCAAAATGTATTCAGGTTAGAGAGGCAGCACAGTAAGTCGATGTTTGAAGCATGAATTAGACTTTTAATACACAAAAAAATGCTAGGAAGATGGGACTTATAAATGACTTTAGACATACAGCCCTAATTATTACATGCATTTGATTTCTCTATACATATAGAGGGATTTTTAGGAGGCTGGTTGCTATGGCAACTTCTTTACTGCATGGTCCATGCTTCTGAAATTCTTCTTCCTAATGGAAAATTACACCCATGGACACGGATGGTATTTGTAAATCTCCCAAAAAAGCAACAATTTTCCTTTTCTTCCTAAATGTCATCAGCTGTGCAATGGAAGCCTTTGAAGTTTGATTCTCCCCTTGTCGGTTCACCAAAGAGACGTGAACTGCATCCAAACTCTTTCCTGCCTCTAAACCTTTCCCTTGCCTTGCTGAAAGCCTGCCTTACAGTAAATGCCCTGGCGTTTTCATGGGATGAGGTCAGAGAAAGTTGTGTCAAAAAATAGCTGTCTCTGCAGGTGTCAGCAGGGAGTGTAGGGAAGTTGACAGGAGAGAAGAACTTGGACACCCATCCTGATGTGAATTCAGTTCTCCAGATGTCACTGCATTTGGATTTTCGGTCCCTAAATCAAACTAAATGACTAAATGTTTGGGGTTGGTTTTTTTTTTTTGCTTTTCCTAGGAAAAAAAATGTTGCATTTTGCACATTGCAAAAGGCCTTTCATGAATATCCATCAGCACCACAGCACCACAACTGTAGCACTGAAAAGCTATTGGTTTCAATGGTGCTTTCACCAGGAGGTTTCATATCTCTTCTTTGTGACCAGGGCTTGCAAGTTCTGCTCCATCTCCCATAGCAGAGTGAAAGAGCTATGGTGAGTTCCTGACTGTGAACCATTCCTGGACCATCTCCATCCCTTTGTTTGCCAAAGCAAGTGGTTGGCACTGCTGGCTCAGTCACGATCTTGCTGTGATGCATGGCTCCTTGGAGCAGGCAGGTTGGCTCCAGCTCTCTGGCGTGGTGGCCGTTGATTTAGGAGGCCGAATTTTCCCACATTCTGCCTGAATAAGGGTGAAAGGAAAGCAGTATTTCTGAATGTAGAACAATAACTGGTTCTGAAAATGGCCATGGGGCGGGTTATTGTCTCCCATGTAGCTCAGTAGGTCACTGTTGTACAAAAATGAATGGAAAGCTGGGAAGTGGAGTAAGCTCAGCTCCAGGTGTGTGCACAGCTGGGAACACGATGTGCTTTCGGCTGCTGCACCATGCTCTTGGGGTGGACAGGGCAGCAAATTAGAACCATCCATAGGCACACTGCTACTTTTTGATGTGGTTTTTGTTGGCTTTGAACGTTTAAACAGTTCTTTTAAGGTAGTGACATTTCTCTATTCATCTGCTGGGGTTGGAAAAAAAAGCAACCAACAAATCCAACTACCTGCACTGTTGCAATCACTTGCTTTGCTTGCTCTGTTTTTGAAGTTTAAGACAAGGGATTACAAATACACAATGGAAAACTCCAGCACTGGGGCTGATGGAGTAATTCCCTGAGCCTAGAGTCAGGCTGGACTGTCTGGCATCTCCATGCATTTCATTGCTGCCATCAGCCATGAACACATCTGGCACATCTGTAAAATATGGATTTCAGTGAGGCTGGATTAGGGTTGGATTTAACTCTGTGTATCTGGCATTTACCAAAAACCCAGAGCCATTTAAATGTATTTTTAATGTTATTTTTCCCAGCAAGTCTTATTAACAGTTGGGGCTGGGAAGCAACCACCTTTATATACCTAAGGAGTCCGTGAATGTTGGCTTTTTAGAAACCTTTCTTGGTGCCTTACACAGCTGCACTTCTGTTTTACATTGGAAAGGTTTGGCACCTTAGCAGTATAAAGTTATAGGTTTTATCCCTAAAACTTCCCAAATGCAGTTTCCATTATTAACACAATTGTGACAGTTATAGTTTGTTTATATTGCTTCATCTGGGGCACATAAACTTAAAGGACTGAAAATACCTCCGCACAATAAAAGAATTTTATATAATTGCTACCTCTTGCTGTAAGGGACAGCTGGCCTTTGAAAGTTGGGAACTCATTTACGTCATTGAAGTAAAATGTAAGCCTGGGGTTTAAATGACTGTAATTTATGTTTCTGAGGCTCAAAACACAAATATGGCTGTCCAAAGGGCAAATACCTTTCCAGACAAACTAATACTCATAATTCAACTTGGAGAGTTCATCTGTCTACGGTCCCGACAGGAGGCTATCAGTGGGTGAAAACAGCACTGCTGTTTTCTTTTGATATTTATTCTCTTATCATCTCTGCTTTGTCATCCCCAATGTTAAAATTTCTATGGACAACTTCATAATTCAGCTGATTTACACGTTTTCTAATCTACTGCACAAGGCTGGGACACATCCCAGAGACATATCCTGAAGCTGCCACCCATTGTCACCGGGGTCTCCAATCAGTCCAGCCCAGCCCACCAGGTAAATGTGGCAGTGGCCGTGTCAACAAAGCACCTCCAGTCACTGAGAATGGCTGATTTCTTGGGGCTGGACAAAAAATCAGCTTCCTGCGAGCAGAATGGCTAGAAATCACCCTGCATTTCTTGTGCTGAGCATTTTCTTGTCACCGTCTCCAAGCATTTGTCTGAACACCGTTTATATACTTTGGGTTTAGGGCCTGGTTCCAAGCAGCTGTTGCTTGTTTAGCTTTTTCTATTTTTTTGTGTGTTTTGTTTTTAATTTATAACACTGAAAATCTCTCTGGAACGGACTGACACCAAAAATGTTTGTTCTAGCCCTTGGACAAAAGCACCCACCCATGGTCCATGCTTTTATGATTTGCAAATTCACCAACACTTATTATGGCATTACAAAACAACAGTGACAAAAAGAAATTCAACCACAGCTCCCTCAGAGCAAATTCCAGGCTCAGAGCTCCACTGCAAGCTTGCAAGAACATCGTCACAGGGGAGACCCCATCAATTTAGAAGGTGTATTTCCAAATCTCACTTCTGGCATGATCATGCTCTGCCTTGGCTCCCTCCCACCGTTGTCATTTGCTTTTAATATCTATTCAGATGTATCTGTGACTTAAAAATAATTGATCTCATTTTCATAATTTTCAAGAGTTCGGTTGTGCTGCCCAGTGTAGCTCAGTGGAGAAGAACAAATGGCAGATTTTATTAGTCTTGGATTTTTTAAGTGTGAATACTGACATCAGGTTTCTAGTGCAAGGAGGCCATGGAAGGTGAATTCAACTTTCACCTGACTGTTCTGTGAGTGAACTTGATTCATAGAATCATAGAATTGTTTGAGTTGGAAGGGACCTTAAAGATCATTGAGTTCCAACCACCCTGCAACCAGACCAGGTTGCTCAAAGCTCCATCCAGCCTGTCCTTGAACACATCCAAGGATGGGGCATCCACGACTTCCCTGGGCAACCTGTTCCAGTGCCTCACCACCCTCACTATAAAGAATTTCTTTCCCATAAAGTATCTTTTCAAGCAAAAGTGAGCACACCTTTGGACAGAGCACATCCAGCTAAAATGAGGCTGGATCTTCAGGTCCTGAGGTACCTGCCCCCATTGCAACCGTGACCATGAACCTGTTGAGAATGTGGGAACCCAGCCCTGTGGATGTTTTGCTGACCCACATCGTCTCCTTTCCACCTCCTGTTGCCTGGGACTGTGGTGAGGCTGCAGCTGGGCACATCCTCCTTAGGTAACAGAGTTTTATTTAATGTGTTAGCCTGGTGTCTGGGAATACCGTGGCTCACTGGGGAGCCCACGTTAGCTGCTGTGGGGCAAAACGTCCCTTCTCCATAGAGGTTTTCCCCCAACATGGGGAGATGTGGGCACACACATGGAGGGAGTGAGGCAGGTGGAGGTCCTGGCCGTGCCATGAGCTCTCAGCAGTTTGCAGGCTCACCCTCGCTTACCGATTATTTTTCCCTGAGAACCATAGTTGAAGTATTGAGAAGGGAATTTGGGAAAAACACAGAAGTGGCTTTAGAAAATGTGTTTGGAGCTCTGCTCCCGAGTGAGAAGGGGAGCCTGAAAGCAAGCCCAGTCTTTCCTTCCCAGCACAAGTGCAGCCCCCAGGCTCCCCCGGGATGTGCCGTCATGTCCCGGGAATGTGCTTCCTGGACAGGCTGCTTCCACCTCCCTCCGCTTGCCCATCCTGCCTGGACCAGCTCCCTCGCTCCTCTGGCTGAGCCTGCTCCGTGAGGAGAGACAGCCTGGCACTGGGGACCAGCACCAAAGGGCAAAGACCTTCCTTTCACCCATTTTTTGGAGGAGCACAGCTGCCTGCAGCTGCTGCTGCAGTGAAGAGTGATTATGGACCAGGCACCCGTGTTAAAAACCCACAGCGTGAAACTATCTCAGCCTCACACCAAAAGCATTTGTAGACCTGTTTTGCAGCTGCACCATGAAAAGTTGGCCAGAGGCATCTGAGCTGAAGCCTGAGCGAATGCAAAGCTGGAGAACTGCTGCACCCCTGACTCATTCCCTGATAGGAAACTGTCACGGACACCACATGAAGAATATGTGCCCTGAAATAAATTGAGTGGTTAGCCAGTATGAACCACCAGTCACTGCCATATGTGCATGGAGGTGGCGATGGGGCTGACAACCCAAAGAGCATTTTCTTTTCTCCCTCCCCTTCCAGGGATAGATGTCACTATCTATAGTATCTATCACTGTATCTATAAGGAAATTTAACTTATTTCTAAGAGGACACTGTAACAAGATTTGCCCCTTCCTGGGTTCTAGCTGATGGAGGTGACTGGATGGGGCTCCAACATTAGGCTGGACGGGGCTTTGAGCAACCTTCTTTTGGAGGTTGGGAGTGGGAAGTGTCCCTGACCATGGTAGGAGGGTTGGAACTGGATGATCTTTAAGGTCCCTTCCAACTCAAACCATTCTATCATTCCATAGAACAGCTGTGTTCAGGGACTGCTCTGAGGGTCCAGGCAATTCTTTCCAGTCCTGCCCCTGTGTCACTACTATCTTTTCTTCTCTACCTGCTCAGAAACGGCTGCAGGTGCTGAGAATTTAAAGCCTAGTCCTTAAGATCTATCGTGGCTGAAATGTCTATAAACACCTTGAGTCTCTTTAGAGACCACTGTGCTTGCCAAACTCTGCAGCTTACTAGTACGTCTCATTCCATGTGGTGCTTTCCCCCCTCCTGCAGCCCATGATTATGTGAGAACTGCAGGAAAAGTTTAAAGACTTCAGTACATCCTCAGTGCCTGAACTGAAAAAGCAGATGAAGAAACTCTAATTTCATTAAAAGGTCGAAATATTATTTAAGATGAACTCCAGACTTGGAGCCTGTCTGCAACTTTTGTCCAGCATTGGCAGTTATCAATATTGAAATATTATCAGAAAAGGTTTTTTCCTTGCTATGTTTTTTTTTTTTAATAATATATTAGTAACCCAAGACCACGTATTGCTCGGCTGAAATCTGCTGAACATTAATCACCAGATTCTGTGTTTTATGTCTGAAATAAATCTGATTGGAAAACAGAAAAAAATAATCAGTGAAACTAGTGGCATGGCTCGCCATAACCTCTCTGACCGAAATAGGTTGCTTATAGGAGTCAGATTCTGTTTTCAAGTAGAAATATATATTGCACAGCTGAGTGGGGTGTGTCTGTCCACTAAATTGGATCCAGGCTGTTAATCAGCAGATACCTCCTCTATGTGTGTGTTTTAAGAGGATAACAAGATATTTGATCTACAAGAGATCCAAGAATACAGAAGGGGCAATATTTTCTGGGACTTTGAGTGTAACACAAATTGCCTTTTCTCTTCCTTTTTCAGGGCTGGATTTCATACAGTATGGTCTGGGGGTTGCAGAGCTACATGGCATCATCCATCACAGGAATGGTCTCCTAACCAATAGGTAATGTATCCATGTGTATTTACATAAGGATGTAAATCAACAGGATCAGAAATTTTGAAGCAAATATCCCAATCATTGCCACTTGCGGCAAATCAGTTTGTGGAGTGGTGCCACAGCACATGAGCTGGGTGGCTTTTGGAGGACATGAGACCAGATGATGTGCTCCAGCTCACATAAACACATGGGCCACTAATGATCACTCAGTATCTGGACTAACTGCCCCTGAAAACATCCAGTGTGGACACTCTGGATCTGCTCAGTAAAGCTCATGCAGATGGAGCCACTAAAGCTCATGCAGATGGAGCCACTAAAGCTCATGCAGATGGAGCCACTAACCACGCTCTGCCCACAGATATGCTCAGGCAGCAATACCCAGCCCCCAGCTTGTGGTGATGCGTTTCATCTTTCTAAAGTAAGGTTATTCCTGTCAATATCAAACAAGAAGAGACACTTCTCATTTTAGGGACTTTCCGCCATTTATCTTCCCATCCCCTCTCTCCTCCCCACAGGTGTACATTTGATACAGTCACTTTTCTCCAGGGAAAGAACCCGATTTCGTGGTGGACAGGAATGCTGACCCACTTGCCTTCTGCTGCAAGCATCCATCAAACCCAGCCTCTGCGTTCCCTGGAGTCTTAATTTTCCTCTTGACAGCAAAGATAAATGACTCCCCCAGGGCTATTTGCTCATGTCTACTGAAGGTTTACGTGATGCTTCTTGAAGATGACCTGTTTTTTAAACACAATGAGTTTTCTTTCTACTACCACCTACCAGTGCAAAGGCAGAGATAGGTTTGTTTTAAGAAAACCTTATGGTGCCAATTCCCAACATATCCTCCCTCCTTCTCTCTGCTTTAGGCTTCTTCTGGTTCTTAGATGTTTCTAGCTGTAATACTTTTTCCCCATTTGGGCTTGCCCTGCACAGATACGGATCATTTGAGGTGGAACAGCCAAAAGAAAATAGATTTTCCAGTACTTTTCCAATCCACCACGAGTGGTTTTTTTCACAAGTCATTGTGAAATCTGGCTTATTTTTTCCCATCCTGTTCTTTTCTCTTTCCTCTGCAAGGCTTCCCCGTCACCATGCCACCAACTCCCAAATGGTGGGACTATTCCCTATAGGAAAATTTCTGTGTCTCTAGGATTTTCCCTACTCTCTGGCCACTGCTGATACTCCAGGAGTCCACAACTCGAGAGGCTGGGAGCTGCTGTTTGAATCATCAAACTAAAGGAGTAGTTTGTGTGTTGTTTGGGATGATGGTTTTACTGGTTTGTTTGAGGTGGTGCAAGTGAACACGTTAAACATTTGCTGCGAAGACAACACACAGTAAATCACCAACTGTTGGACAGGTAATCTCCCTCACATTAATTGCTTTTAGGTTTTTAATAGATTTTAAGATTTCTTTTGTTTCCTTATTTATAAGATATTTCTGGAAACAATAATTGCTTATAAGTATTTGTCTCGAAGACAATTTATTTCCCACTAATGCCACCTGGTAGCAGAGTAAAGCAATGGCCACCCACTTGCTGGACCCTCACCTGCTCAGAGGTATTTTATCCTCTGCAAGACAGTGCCTCAGTGCCTTGAAAACAGTTCTTCTCTCCAGGCACACGGAATGAACCTGAACTCTGCATGCCACGGCTCGCTGCAGACCTGGGAAGGCACAGGCAGACAACACAAGGAAACAGGAGCCGGTTTTGTTATTGAAATCTGCACGATGAGGCATGCAGAGAAATAGGGACAAAGCAGATTCAGTTCCCCAGTTTTCTGATTTTGGAGAGCTTCTCTTTGCAATATAGCTTTTTAATCTCATCCTTGGCAAAAATGTCCTTCCTTTTATTTCCTTTCTGCCAGAAAGCACAAACCCACCCTGCAGTATCATACGCAGAGTAGCATGGTCTTGCCCCCCTCATTTGTAAGGAAGGCTGCCAGCCCTGGCTATGATTAAACCCCCATAAAAGTGAAGGAACTCTCTCGCCAGATTCATCCGGGTGTTGAAAGAGCGAAGGCTGTGGTTGCCACTTTCCAGTTTCCCTTGGCACGAGGATTTTCCAATCAGCCAGGATATCCCGAGGATGGGAATCGGCGTCGGACCACCATCCGTGCTGGCTGTGTCCGGCGAGTCCCTCCAAGCACCAGCCTTTCCAAACTCAGCAGAGCAGCCCTGAGGTTACGCAAAAACTTCTTGATCCCACATCAGTGACCTCAGGGCTACAAATGCTGCCGTGGGACCTTCTTCTGCACTGGAACAAGCTCCTTGTTCACACGCAGTCCAGGCACGCTACACCACAACCCCTCCTTGGCGATCGAATGCAAAGGGAAAAGGCTTCTCTTAAACTCACTGCTTTGCCCTTTTTGTGTACGTGGCTGCCTAATATATATTGAATAGTTTAAACAATCCACATGCCATAACATGCCCCCAAAATGTTTAGCTGCGTGTCCCCAAATTTGTTTTGCGTGTTTATCCTTCCGTTCGTTAGGAATGTAAATGTTCTTTGACTTCACCCTGTGCCTTTCAGCGTTATTTTATGGAGATTCCAATTTCCTGCCCTGAAAGAAACCCTGATGATAATGAGAGGCTTGAAGCTTTTCAAACAACAACAACAACAAAAAAGCAGTTTGAGTCAATTCTGCATTTTGTTCTTAATCAAAACTAGTTGTGTGCATTTGCATCAACAATGAGCTCAGCACACAATGCTCCATATGGGCTTGGCTGCTGGCATTCACCGAATGGCAGGAGCCACTGAAAAAACTCCCCGGGTTTCAAAGATTTAGGGATGACCTTGCAAAAGTGTCATTTGTCACTGCCTTGTCCAGAATTGCTAGAAAAATCCCTGGAAACATGCTATGGAATCACAGACCCCCACTCTCACGTTGCCAAAGAGGCAGCAGCTCTTACCTACAGAGAGGCAGTGGGGAATAAGAAACTGGAAGCTTTTAATGGGGCCCCAAAAGCATTTTCCCTTGATGCTTTATCTGCGAATTCCACTTCAGGTGTTACTCATTTTTCAGGCACAGTACTTCAACCCCAGTTTAAACTGAATCTACCATAAATAGGAAGGCAAACAAGCTATGGTCCATTAATCTGGACACCTATTTGCAATTCTAAAGTGTCTAAAACACTTGGAAACAGCCTACAAACTTTTACTGTTCCCCAGTTTGGACCTGATCTCGGAGGTAATTCCAGTCAAGTTACACCCAGGAGGGGGTAGCCTTGTACGTGCGGTTTTGGGAGCAGGTCCCCCACTTTTGAGCACGTTAATAGCACCCAGAAGGGCCGCAGCACACAGGCTTTGCAGGTCTGCTCTGCAGAGCGTGAACAATTAGGAGAAACAGGGCCAGCGAGTCACACAGGCATCCCTGGACGGGCCGTCGTGAGTGGCTGGACAAGTTGTGCTCAGAAAGGATTTATTTCCACTCATTTTGGTCTTGCGGCTGTGAGAGGCTTGCAAAACCTTTCACCTTCTTTCCCTGGAGTCGTATATATTTTATGAGAAATTTAAGAATTACCTCTTATTAAAATGGGGATAGTGTAATTACCAATAAAAAGCAGATGTTACGGCATGACTAATGCTCAAAAACGTGTATGCAGCAAGCACAACATGCCAGCACATCCAGGCTTTTCAGTAAGATAATAAAAGTTGTCTTTGTTGAAAGTAACTGGCCGAGTTGCGGGGGTCCGAAGTTGCGGGGAAATCACTACGGAAAACGCTAAAAGGCCCCACAAACAGGCAGCAAAATGTAACTCCAGAAGGTTGAAACGAACGCTTTCCCCATCCCCATTCACCTTGCCCGGGTCAGGAGGTGTCTGAAGAGGTGTCCTGCTAAAGCCCCCCGACTCGCCGTGCTGAGAGCATCCTTCCTCCACAAGCTGTAATGGGCCATAATTAGTGAACTCCTTGACGCCTCCGGCACCTCTCGGGGGGTCCATAACCCACCTGCAAGAGTCGAGATCGTTCCCTTGGATCAGTCTCAAGTATTTTGGCAAGGCGTATCTGGAGGGACCCGCGTAGGCTGACTTTTGAAGCAGGAATCCACGAACAGCGTGTAAATGGAGTCGTTCGGCAAATCTGCTCGAGTCCATCCCGGGATTCTCAAACTCAAAATCCCATCCCGGGATTCTCAAACTGCACTCCACGGGTGCAAATTCCTTCCCGGCAAATTGCGTTGATTGCTTTTCCCCACAAAAATGTCTTGCTCAGCTTGCAAAAGAGCCTTCGCAGCTTGGAAAGAGGTCTTACTGGTATGGGTATGAATTCGGGGTGATAGGTTCAGGGAAGGCTGTGGGGGCAGCAGGAGATGGAGGTGGGAGCTCAGCACCCAGGGGTGCAGAGGGGGCCAGGACACCTCAGCAGCCACCCCTGCTTTCTTCTGTCTTCCAATCCCAGGTCTTGGACTCCTTCTCCAGCCCAAACCCTATAAGTTGCCCAAAGCCTAGTGATTTGGGGTGTGCTGGAGGCAGCAGAGACCTCCCCATCTTTTCCTTAAGACTCCCCCACACTCAGTCATTATTTCCTCTGCACATAAAGATGAGGGGTAATGGCTTCAAACTGGAAGAGGGTAGATTAATATTAGAGAGTAGGAAAAAATTCTTTGCTGTGAGGGTGGCGAGAGCCTGGCCCAGGTTGCCCAGAGAAGCTGTGGCTGCCCCATCCCTGGAGGGGTTCAAGGCCAGGCTGGAGGGGGCTTGGAGCAACCTGGTGTGGTGGGAGGTGTCCCTGCCCAGGACAGTGGGTGGAACTGGGTGGTCTTTAAGATCCTTTCCAACTCTAACCATTCTATGATTCTACATTTCAATTTAAGGAAGAAAAGGTACCCAAATCCTCAGACTAGGCCCTGCAGGATTGTCAGGAATGCAGGAGAAACCTCCTGCGTTGTGCCAGGGTGCGTGGCAGGCTAGAAGGGATTTATTTTTTTTTTCACATTGGTTTGTACCAGCATTAGCTCTGTCATTTCGTGAAATGGAACCAAGACATATCCATAAGCAGCCTTGACAGCAATTAGTTCTGGCAGAATCTTTGTGGCAATGAATTTCAATGAAGCTGGGGTTTTGGGTGCCTGAACACTTCATTAGCTGCCGGTATATCATACTGATGCAGTTGAGAAATCACATTATAATAAACCACTTTTTACTGCAGGCAGCAACCAGGATAATAAATGGGATGAATAATAATATAGTCATTCAAAATCATTCCTGTGCTTTAGAGCTCTGGAATTTCAGAAAATAGATCAAATACTATGCAGGAATGAATCTTATTCTGAATTTATCTGTTACTAGGGTATTTATGAGCTTTTAAAATATATTGTCAGAGGAGTTGGTCCACTCTATTACACTTGCCAGTTAAACACTGAAATACATATATGTTGGTGCAGGAATATGAAAAATCATGTAATTTAGCAAAAAATATTTTAAACCTGGAGGAAAAGAGATTATAACTATTTCAATGCGAAATATCAGAAAGTCTTTGTTTCTTTATATTCACAGGATACATACTTTAAAAAAGTATGGAAATACATGGCTTTGAAAATGCCTTAAAAGGCACAACTGAGGCATTCCTGTGCTTTTTTCTATGTTTATAAATCAGAAAGAGATGCATTATACCGTCATGGTAAAATGAAACTTATACTTATCACTGTCTTTGCAGCGATTAGTATGAAAATGAAAAAAATGCATTTATTTGATGCTATTTCTGTTGAAATCTATCCTTTCAACTGTGCCACTTGAGCTGCTGGTTGTTTTGTTGTGAGTCCATCAAACCAGCTCTTCTGCACCAGTGAAGAACAAGGTGGAAGAACCCATCCCCTCCTGGCTTTGCTGAAACACCCGAACCAGGACCAACACCCCAGCTGGGACCAGTTGGTTTATTAGGGTTTATCTCAGCAGTTCCTTATCTCATTGACAGGGATAAAAGCAACTGATGCTCCTTTAGAAGGAAGCCAGGCTGCGTGTGAGCACCCCAGTAAAGCCAGTATGTCTACAAAAATGTGCTGGTGAAGGAGGAAGGGGGGAGCTGGGGGTAGTGATGGTTGGGGGATGTCATCCTCTCCCCCCCCCCCCCCCCCCCCCCCCCCCCCCAGCGTTTATGATGATGCCTTGGAATCCGTCACCAAGGCAGCCAGGTGGACATGGGATGATGCTCTCCCCACTGGGTTTCCCTTCTTGGATGCTTCCTGAGTATGTGGTAGCTATAAAAATATCTTTTCTCTCACCCTTGTAAACAGGTGGGTTGTGGTTACATTACCCAAATGTATAAATGTGGGCCCATTTGAGTATTTGTAAGAGATCCTTAAAATGCAGAAAGCCTTAGAGATGGATCCCTTGATAAGAAAGGAGCAGAAGGAAGTCAATGTGGGTGGGGAATTCACAGCACTGGGACAGCAAGCAGCTAAGGGATAGATGATTTTTCTAGTAGCAAGCTATTTCTGTATGTTTATCTATAACAGTAAGATGACCTTTTAAATCTTTTTTTTTCAATTAAATGGTGTCTTGTAATAGTTGTTTAAATAGGTTTTTCAAATAGAGAGAGATAAAACTGGAGCTCCAAACTGTTTCAAAGCCTTGAATTGTAAATGCCAGTTTTGGTTGCATTGAAAATTCAAAAGGAAAATATCTGGTGGAGAAGGTTGTACAGGCTTTTTCAAGCTCTACACAAATTTTAATGTTCTTCCATTTGCAGAATGCTCACAGGCCCCACTGATCTACCAAGATTTTCAGGAGGCCGTAAATCACCCTAAATAGCCCAAGGCTGTGGGAGTCCCATGTTGTTGGCTCGGAGTCTGCCAAGGCAGCTCACGAAATCAGATGTAAGTTTAACCTCAAATCAGGTACAAAGGCTGTCCCTGTGGGCTGTGGTTTTGTACAGTGCCAAACAGTAGTCTGTAAAAACATCATGTAGCAGGGGATGGAGACTGGGCCTTTATTTCTGAAGTATGGATATTGCTGCTCTTCATCAACATTAGGGAAAATGGGAAATTTCCTATTTTCCTGTGTGAACTCCTAAAGGCTGCTTGAGAGTGTAGGAACTAAGATGGTGTTTAATTGAAAACCTTCTATGAGAAACCATTTCAAGACTCAAAGAGAAAGAGCTGAAAGATAAATCAGCCAAACTCTTGCAATCCTCAAACTTCTGACTGACCTCATTAATTCTTTGCAATGGCTGATGTGCCATGCCCTGGATTGACAGCAGAACTCATTAACATAATTGATTGGTTTTGCTAATGGCTCTTGCCCATTGTGATTTTTGTTATATTTGATCAAATACGAATTAGTTTCAGGAGTTTCCAAGAGATCTGGAGGAGAGGGATGGAACCACTGCCCCACCATCCAGCCCAGGAGACTCGGAGCACGTCCTGCTGACCAGGGACAGTCCTGAAGACTTGAATACCAAACTCTCCCTTTGCAATGACCACTCAGTCCAAGTGTTTGCTCTCCCGTACCTGCCCTACTATAGAACATCTTGCATCTTTATCAGCCCATCTTCCCTCGTTGCATCACACATCAGCACAGAAACAGAAAAAAGCTTCAACGATGGCAAGGTTAACACTAAGCATGATGAGGAAGTGAGTTATTCAGCTGTTTCCACAGGATATTTTCCATGTTACAGAACATCTGAAGAGCTTCTTGGCCAACCACTCACATATGGATTAAATACAGAGGAAAAAAAGCCTGATAATGATGGGAAAGATGAAAGCGAAGGTGGATCTGCACAGGATGTTGGAGATGCCAGGAAAGTAAGTTAAATTGTGCCCCAAGATGTCACAGAGTCAGGGAATGCTCTGTCCTCTGAGTGGGAGTACTGACCCCACCAGCTGCACTGGCCTTTCCAAAGGCACCAGTGTTGTTGCCTTATCAGATGTGGAGATGTGCTTCGCTTGAGTGTTGCTACTGCACTTTCCTTTAGTTGAGGTCACACATAAAGAAATGCAGAGTTTATGCAGGCAGGGCCTTTGCCTGAACACATACATTCAGGGCAGGAAGAGGCATAACTGGTGAAAAAAAAAAAAAAAAACCCAAACAAAATAAGCCAAAGGCAAGAGTGGGAGCCCCTGCAGCTGCCTTTAGGATGTTCACCCCCCCACCTCTGAGTGAGGCACCTCGGCTCACTCTATCACGTGAGCTGCCTCTTAGGAATTCTTGTCACCCTGAACAGACTGTTTCAAAGTCTATGTGATTAAATGGGACTCAATTAAATGAGATGAGACTCGCCTTCAATGTTTCTGAAAGGGGCAGGAAGGGAGGAGGAGAGGTGGGCACATCTCACAATCTACTGTTCCCCAAAATTAGACTATTAAGAACACAATGATGAATTGCGCTCTGAAAACATAATGTAGAAGTAGAGCTACTTGCAAGGAGGAGATGCCTGAGATAGCCCTAGCAAGGTCCCTGTCCCTTGAAACAAGCCCATGGACCCCAGCCTTCTGCTATGTGGGGACACCATTGGCTCTGAATGAGATTTGTCCCACTGCTGCAGGGGACTTCTGTGTCACCAAAAGCAGCATGGTTTCCAATGTACTATCCCTGCTTCTTCATGCATTTGAGACCTTAGCTTTTGGTCTTGTACATGATTCTTTCAGACCATTCCACCAAGTTTGGAGTCAGGCAAAAGGGCACTTTCCTTTGTGGCCAATGAAGAGTCATCAGCCCACCAGCTCGTAGGAGACGGCACTTCTGAACTCTCCCCATCAACCATCTCCTTCTCCAGAGGGCTGCTAGGTCTGAATCAGAC
Organism: Scolopax mira; assembly: GCA_004320125.1. Taxonomy (NCBI): domain Eukaryota; kingdom Metazoa; phylum Chordata; class Aves; order Charadriiformes; family Scolopacidae; genus Scolopax; species Scolopax mira. The sequence continues at coordinate 39,506 of BJBW01004717.1, read as the reverse complement.
CTTTTCCTCCAGTGAGTACTTTCCTCATTACAGGACAGAGGGAGAGCTCTGTCCTGACCCAGCTGTGGGTGAAGGGTTCGTCACAGGGACAGAAGATTTGGAGAACAAAGAGGGAGAACAAGGGGGAGTAAGAAGTATTTGGGATCTCTGTGCCGGCTGCATGGTGTGCTGAGAACAAAGCAAGGGGGTTGTCTTTGTCAGCAAAAGATTGAGTCAACGCAGGCATGAACAAGAAACTCTTGAAACCTACAACAACGTGAAAATCTGCATGAATATGGGGTAAAAATATTCTTCTCCTCGATCAAAACAAGTGATAACCTGGACTGTGTAATGACAGCCGAAAGCAGCAGAGAGGGAAATGACTTATTTGGAGGAATCTGGATAAACTTACTCTAGAAAACATCCCGATGGAGGAGGGTGAAGAAGAGAACGGTATTTTTCTGTGGCTAATCCCAAAGGCTAGATGCTCACTTGAGGGATGTGCAGCTATAGGAAATGGCCAATGGGAAAAAAAATAAGAATTCTTTAAATCTAAGCTGCTTGGAGGAATTAACCAGAGACATAATTTCCAGTAGGGATTGGGAAATACATTTCCTCTCCCCTCCACTACAATCCTTCCATTGTATTAACGGCATCTGTTAGACCTGGTTACTGTGCAGAACAGTCATACATGGGAGAAAAAAACAAAACATTTTTATTTAAATTATTTGTCAGTAAAATTTTTTGAACACATTTCCATTATGTCTGTCTTCATTTCACTTGCACAGTCAGTAATGAAAATACTCCTGATTACTTTAATATGTGCAACTATGAGCTTCTACAAAACCTCAGTTTTGACTCTGGAGAACTGGGCAACAGCGTCCAGGAACAACTTGGCTTTGGTGGATCTTGACTGATTTCCACCAAGTGAGGATCTGACCGAAACAAAGGTCAGCACAGCATTTCCTCTGCAGTTGTGAAATCTTGCAACATATTCTTCCTGCTGCCAGCTACGTCACCTCTCTGAGACACCACACAAGTTGATGAAGCTCTTTCCTATTCCTGATATATGCATAGATGCTTGCTGTTCAAAATAGATGTGTTGGCTTCAAACGTTTTAGTTAATCTTTGAGTGCTTCTGTAATGATGACACATTGGTATTGACAGCCTGCAGCTCAATCTACCAGGGTTACCTATGTTCTCATAGTGATTGAAGATGCAAACCTTATCATATTTAGCTCTATCTCCATAGTTAGACCAGTTTTCCCTGTGGATAACTATGACACTAAGACCAGGAAGGTGACAGCTTTGCAAGGTACATGATGATTTGGTTAACAATTTCTGCCCACGCTGCACTTCAGTGTTCTCAACAGGAAGGGAAGGGGGTTTGGCTGCCTACTGGGACCCAGCAGAGGACAGGAACTTCAACTTTGGACCTTTCTGGACTGCTCAGGATGAGATGATGCACCACCTCGAAGCTGTAGCTGCCTGTGTTCCACAGTGGACGAAAGCTTGGTGCTGTTTCAGGAAACCTCAGGGTCCACCAAAATGGTGCAAATTCATCCCAGTATCCACCACAGCTGCCCTGGCTGGAAACGGGAACGTGACCCGAGAAGCTGGTGTTGCCTTCCCTGCCTCAGGTCCCCTGTGGGTACCTCAGTATCATTCTGCCATCTCCTCACTGAAAAACAAGACAAATCAGACTCTGGTTGAACCGACTCAGGCTGTATGAAATAGTTTCTGGTTTTAAGCATGAAGGAGGCCTAAGTCTCAGGTATGTTGAAAAAAAGCCATGCAAAATACAGTGGGATTACTTAAACTCAAGGGATCAGGCAGAGGAAGGAGGGAAATCTGTCTGAAAATCAGGTGTGATTTGTTCTGAGAATATTATATTCAGCATTTCCATAAATTCAGCATATTAAAATAGTTCAAACTACGCAATATCAAAGCTACAAATCTCCCTGACTTCCACTAGATAGAAATTAGCTGCTTTCTATTGGCTGGACTTGATAATTTATGGAAACAATGAATATCAGAAATCAAGGATTTGGGAGATGAGAATATTACAAGCTTTACCCTTCTGGATCAGAAAAGCCTAATTTTAATCAAAAGCCGGCAAATAGCATATGTTGCCATCTGGAAATTGGAGCTAAACAAATCTCTGGATTTTAATATATTTTCCGTACAGTCTTGCTCAGAGGTAAAAAGGAAAGGATGGAGGGCAGAGTTGGAAGCTTCTGTGTTTCTCTCAAAGGCTTACACTGCTTTATTACTTTTCCACATAGTTAACATCCTGTACACAGGGAGCAAATGATTTTTCTCAAACTGCCCTGTGGATCAGATTTCTACCTTAGAGGGGACATCATGTACCTTTACCCCAAGAGAGGTCCCAGTCAGCTGGAAATAACAAACAGCTCAGTTCAGCCTCACGTACTGATAATGTAGTTCCTTTCATCTCTCTATTTGAAAAATTCATAATTACTGCCCTAAACCCTTAGTACTTCAATACTAGTGGTTCTCTGGAGTTTGAAAAACAATCTGCAATTACTTTGATGCATGCTGTGTAGTCTTCATTGATCCCGTTTAAGCTTTTAATCTCGTGAATTCACAAACTTAATTCATAAAACAAACCAAACAAACCATGGCAAAATATGCCCTTTAATAACAAAAGTGGTCATGACCATCACTGTCTTTGGGGATTTCTTACAATGTGGGTTCTTCTTTCTCATGAGCTGATGTTAGATTTCATTTGGAAAGGGGGAAAAAGGACTATTTGTTAATCTGTGTACCCCTGGGGAAAAACCTCCTTCAGAGTCAATAAAAACACTCACACAAACGTTGCAGGGCATGGAATTTGGCTCTGAATTTAGGTACAAGAGGCCTTCCTTAATAAAGTACTCCAGGCCTTCAGATCTAGATACAAAGCATCCTAAAATCAACAGGAGAACTCCTTCAACCTCAGCAAGGTGGGGCCACGTGGCGCAGAGCATGGAGCTGAAATGGTCCCTTTATAAAGCTACCAAATGCAGCTTTAGGGAGAAAAATTTGCAAAGTTTGACTGTATCGGTGTGTACCCTGCCACAAGGAGGGTGATTAGCTAAGCTCTCCTTCCTCCCCCAAATCCTGATCCCGTCGGCGTGTGACTGACTATCTTGACTTTGAACTCCGTTAGAAACACAGCTTTTTGGCAAGTAGCACTTATCGCAGAGGAGCAGAACCCGGCATTAAACAAAGAAGCTTAATCAAGTCCCTTCCCAGCAACGTGATAGGGAGGAAAGGAAGCAATTCATTAATATGAAACAACTTGGCTTCCGTTCAGAACCGTATTTATGGTGAATGATCAGAGAATACCTGGAATATAATATATACCTCCCGGACCAACACCAGCACCTGCACATCGCCGGGTAAGCCCACTGGTGGGGTCTCTCCTCCTGAGACACCTGGGCTTCTTTGCTTTACCAGTGAAGTTTAGGAACCACATCAGACATTAGGAACTGGGTTTTTTTTCCGAATGGGAATAGGTTGAAGGAAGTGCCCGGGGGCACTAATGGAATAAATGGAAACACAAAGGAATAAAGAATGAGGGATGCAAGATCCAGTGGTCCACGTGGAAGCTGGTGCCTCAGCAGGGGAGGAAGCTGTGCTCCTTGTCACACCTGGACCCTCAAACAGATTGGATCCTGACATCTATACCTATTCCGAGCTGTATCTTTGTTCTCACCAGAACAAACGTGTGAGGTATCTGCCCAGAGTAAATGTTCCCCAAAACATGAAGGGAAGAGCTGGGCTGGGATGCAGGCGCAGGCTGGACCTGCCTGTAATCCTTTCTCCATTAATGATACAGGTGGGAACGGATGACGAAAGAGCAAATAGCCCCACTGACCTATGAAATCCCCCCTAAATCTATCTGTCCCTCCCCCAGTGCTACCAGTTCTCATTAACTCCCTCCAGGCTGCTGGGGGCACTTTTGCCTTTCCCAGGAACACCAGATGATGGGATTTGCAGGTGTGGGTAAGGCCAAAATGCTAACACCTGATCCAAGTTATGTAGTCTTTATTTCGACTTCTGCAGTAATCATTAGAGTCTCACATGTGGAAAAAAACTAAATGGCTGTGCTATGTATTTCAGTTAGCAGACTTTTATCGAGGCTGGTGTCCTTGGGCTAGTTCCTGCTACTGGTAAATATAACCGGAGAAATTAATTCCCCAGGATAGCCCTACCACAGGATCACCTGAGCGGTGGGACTCCTCCAAGCTCATGTTTGAAATATATACGTTGTGGAAGGGAATGACTGTGTTTCTGCTTTCCTGAGCACCTCCTTCCCGTGGATGGTGCTCTTGTGCATCAGTGACTGCACGGGGCATTGCCTGCTGTCTGGGGTGAAACTGGGGCACTGGGACCAGCTGAGAAAAGAGATCATGCCAAAGACTAGAGGTGGCACAAAACTCCTTCTGTTGCAATTGCACCAAGGAGCAAGCACGCTCCGTGATGGCTAGTACCGAGCAAAACGGTCAAAATGCTAAAATGGAAAGCTGAAGAAGCAAGATTTGAAGGCAAGAGGCAAAATGTGTGATGCGAAGGGAAGCGTGGTGGAGAGCGAGGAGTTAAGCTTGCCTGGCTGAGCAGAGGGCTGTGAAAATAGACACCAACCTGGCTGGGAAGGGAGAATCAGCTGGGAGGATGCAGCCACCTCTCTTTCCCGTGGCTGAGACATCAAAAACCCCAACACAATATAATCCGGAGCCGTAAGGGTCTGACAGCTGCAGGGTGTTTGAACAACGTGTCGGAGGGGAAAGTTTGTGAAATCGCCTGTGTCCCACCGGAGGATGGGAGCCACAGCTTTTCCTGGTTCCTCTGACTGTGTTTTCTTTCCCTGGAGGATGGGGTGAGCAGAGGGGAAAGCAGAGGGAATCACCCCAGCAAATGCAGGGACAGCGGCTGCAGAGGTCGTGCCTCAGGTCCTCCCCTGTCCCACCACATCCTCCCGAGGACCTCACGCATACCCACAGCCACCGAGCTCTGGATGAGCTCCCTAAATACGTCTCATCTCATCTCAATGTGCTTATGGCTTCCTTTGAAGACCTCGGTTTCTTAGGGCATCCTCACGAATATCTGCACTGGGTCAAGGTGACGGCGTTTCCCTCCAAGCAGCTGCCCCGTTAGCACCTGATGCTGGATAATAATAATGATTAATGAATCTTAATCTTCCTGTCACAATTCCCTTTCATTAATATTTATATCTGGCAGATGTACCCCCAAGGGGGAACTTGAATTGCTAAGTATTAGTCTGCTATGTACAGCTGGTATTTTCTGCAGCAACTTTGAGGACGTTCTTCTAAACAGCATATTATGTGCAATTTAATTTTCAACTCATTGTTAATGCTGTCACGTGTCAGCCTAGAGAAGAATGTTTACTTTAGGCCCCCTCATCTGATAAAATAAAAATAAAGCAACCCTTAAATACCAACATTTTCAGGGAAAAGGATCTGATGTAAAAGAATGATTACATGCTTAAACAACTGGCATTATCATGGAGGTCAAGCTCAGCCATGGATACACCACTGAGCCTCCTAATTACAACAGGGTGCAATTTAAGGCATCGTTAGCAGTCAGTGATTTTAAACGTGTGCCATTTTCCAGTTAGATGTATGTGTTCAGCTGCCAAAAAAAAAAAAAAAAATTCGGGTGCAGCACTTTTAGAAGAATAAACATTCAATTAAATGATCTAGTTGAGTCCTTATAACTGGGCTGAAGTCTGTTTAGAACTAATTCATAATACAGCATCATTAGCCAAATGATTAATTGGTAATTACTTTATGAAAACAAATTAATCACTGTGCTTCACAAACCACGATCCTCTCCCTACAAGCTGTAGCAAACCATTTGGCTCTGGTCTATGCTTGTCTTGATTTATTTCTAGTTATCCATCTAAGTCCTGGCTATTAAATTCGGAGGAACCTCCTCCCGGCTCTCAGCAATGCACTGTCAGCAGCAGCAGCAATAGGCAGCATGAAAAACATTTTCCATTTTTAAAATATTTTATTACTTGCCCCAGACATGCCTGCCCCTGGATGGATGGATGGATATAATTTCTTTGATTGTGCTCTCACTTGAGAGTAGGAACACGAATCTTGAGATGATGCTCATGTATAGACTGAGAAAATCAGCAAATGAGGATGTAAAATGGGGGCAGCCTCTGTGCCTGAAACATTCCTCAGCCTGCAAAGACTTCAACCTTAGAGTCAAAATAATAATAATAATAATAAATAATAATAATAATAATAATCCAAAATAAGTTGTTAAACCACGTGGGCACAGAGAAATCATGAATGGGTTGTATCCAAAAGAAAAAAAAACAAACACAAAAAACAAGCTGCATGCACAGTTGGGAGTTTTCTTCAGGAATTGATGGAAATACCCCAGCACCTGGGAAAATGTGGTTGACTAAATCCAGCCCAGGGAAATGGTGAGAAGGACACCTGAGTTCCTCCACCACCAGGCTCTGCAGCAGCTGTGGAGAGCAAGGGGCATGGAAGGAGCTTCACAGTCAAAACGGCCTTAAAAGAGAAAATTGCAAATGGAAAAATAAATCTTCAAATGTCCATTAAACACCTTTATCTCTGCTTGCCCCCAGAAAGAAAAGTTAAATCAGAAATGCTTTAGGAGAAAACAGGATGGCAGAAAGGGGAGGTGAGCTCTCGGGGAGTGTGCTGGTCATCTGGAGAAGAACAAGGCCATGGGGCATCTGCAAGTAGCATAAAAAAAACTAAAAACCCACCAAAATTGAGGGTCACTCTGAATGTCCTGAGAAAGGACTGCAAAGGGCATGCTTAAACAACCATGGCAGACAGATGGGATGCAAAGTCACCCATGGGAGGTGGCTGGTTCAGGAGGAACTCAAGCTCGAAGTCCAACGGAGACGTATCCCACCAGTCCCACCTTGAGCTTCTGGTCCCTGAAAAGCACTTTACTGACTTCAGATCTATGACGGGGATTAACCATGAAGCACAGCTGGCAAATCACTGCTGTCTGATGGGTCAAATAGCCCCCAGTTTACCAAAAGCAGATCTTCTTGAAGCCCTTCGGTGTTGAGTCGAATTTCCAGCACCTCCTTATTCCAGCTTTTGAGAAAACATCATGCAAAGCCAGAAAGTGGGTACAAAGCCCCTCTCCCCGGGAGGGGACACCACGATGGCACTCCACGGGGTAATTTTTACTAAAAAGGAAATGATGCTGCGAGGTGACACAGTGGACGTCAGCTTCTTCATGCTCTAGGTGTGATTCACAGCAGCTTAGTATTTTAACAGAGTGAGTAACTTCAGTGATGTGCTAGAAATAAGGGTAGAGCCTGTTTTTCAGCTTGGGTACTCCAGGGACCCCGTGCCGTTTGCCAGATTGCTTCCTGGATGAGAGCGTGACTCGGCCATCAAACTTCTTTTTTTTTTTACCCTTTGTATTCAGGTTTATGTACCCAAAACTGCTCCTAATGAGGTGCAGATGTTTCCCAGACTGAGTTATCACAGAAAATGGACAGGAGGAGGAACTACTGAAAACTCCAGCGCAGCCAAAGGGAAATCATGGTGCTCTGAATCAGCAGCAAGGAAATAGTTGGGTAGAAAACCACAAATGACTTTTTTTCTTTTTTTTTCTTTGAGCAATCAGTGCTGCTGTCCCAAGGGGGAATGAAGGGACAGAAACTAGGATGATGCTATCTAGGATATCTAAATTTTAATAAAACATAAAAGTAAAGGAGACAGCACAGGCACAGAGCCTGGCTGCAGGTCAGTGCTGGAGCTGAGCTGGTAGGAAGCAGCAGCAGCTCAGGTGGCTCAATCCAGGCCCCAACATGTGTGTGTTAACAGCACTAATGCTGCTAATTGCACTAATTACGTTAATTGTGCTAAAAGTGGCCCCAAGCAACTTTAGTGCCCATAGCAAGCAGCTATAGCACGACCTGCTGTGGCTATTTCCCTCTAGGCTCCTTGGGACCATCCTTGGTGGAGCAGCTCTGCTGATGGAGCTGGGACAGCTGAGGAGTGATGGGGATGAAGTCAAAGCACATCCAGACATGGTGCCTCTGGGTGCAGCTTTGAGGTCTGGGTCACCCAGACTAAAGAAAACATTCTGCAGCAGCAAGGGGTAATAAAACAAGCTGAAAGTTTCTGTTTGCTTTCAGTTCTGGGCTAGCTGTTTATATGATTTTTCACTGTTTTTCAGCAACAGTGGATGGAGTAAGATGACCTTGGGATAATTTGGGAACGAGTCTTCTGATGTTTCCTGTAAGTACCTCGCTGGGAGTATTTTATTTTCCCCCTCTTGTCTTTCTTCTTTGCCTTTTTACAATCAAAACTGTTGTTTGTTTGAGAGAGGGCTGAACAGGCTGGGTACCACGTGCTGTATCTGAGGAATGCTGAGGCTGGAAGTGGCACAGCCCCAGCCTGCCCTTGCCAGGATCCTGGCTTTCCTGTCTGTTCCTCCCCTTGTCCTCGGACAGCAGCAGTAACAAAAATTCAATCAGCTTTGGACTGACCCCTCTAACGTTACTCTTCCTTATAGAGATAGGCAGAAAGCTAGAGAAATGATGCTGAAACTGTTATTTAAAAACAAGCAAACAAGCAACCCAAGCAAATAAAACTGAAAACCCGAGAAGGCAGCAATATTCCATATGTAAAAATGTCACAGTCCTGACTCATAAAGGGCACTTGCCACCCTTGGCCCGTTCAGACCAGTCTGTCGGCTGCATCTGTTCGCTGGCACCTGCGTGTACTCACTGGATGGAAAATAATGGTGTGTGTGGCCAAGTGCTGAGCACCACGGTCCTGGAGGTGGTCTGCATCCCAGTGGAGGCACGGGAGAGCTGGAGCTGCCCTCACCAGAGCAGCAGGATTAGAGGAAACCCAAGAGCATGCAGGAGTAAAACCACGGCAGGATTTTTAAGGGAAGAAACCAGCTTTTTAAACCATTGCGTAGTCGATGATGAGCAAGGCATGTGCATTTAAGGCTGAGATGAAAGGGATTTAAAAGCCATCATGAAAAAAATGATCTCAGCTGCTGGGTCCTGTGAAAGCTCCTCCAGGACAGGAGAGGGTTCACAGCCCCCACTATCACCTGCCACCCTCATCCATGTCCCCATCCCTGCCCTGTCCTGGTGCCCACCCTGTGATCGCCCTGCAGCATGCCCTCAGCCCTGTGGCAAATTTGGGAATATCAGAGGAAAGGGCAGAAGGCAGCAGTTGGCAGCAGGAGCACGTCCTGGTTTTATCATTAGTTGGGGCAAGAAGCTGCCTCTGAAAACAGAAAATGAAAGTTTGAATCATACCAAAGGAGTGAAATAATCTTCACTGCCTCCTGAGATGTGATGCTGTAGGAAAGCTCCAGCTCTCAGCCCTGAGGATGGGACTGATGTAGCCCAAATGTGCCCAGCCAGTTCCTCACAAAAAACGGGGTATTTTCAGATTGGTAAAATAGGTAACAACTGCGTTGCCATTGGTAATGAAATTCAAATGTTGGAAAGGGACAAGGATCCTTTGGTTGGTGATAAAGGACTGGTTTTATGCTTCAGCAGTGCAGAGAGGCCAAGCTGTGGTTTCCTTATCATCAGGTTAATAAGAAATGTGGATATACATCTTACCCCCAACCGGTGAAGAGACCACAACTTGTGTGAAGCTCCTTGATCCTTCCTGCTCACCTCCAAGTGATTCGCCTGGTCCCACCGACCCCCCTGTGCCAGCTTTGCCCCCCTCAAACACCTCGCTGCTCACTCTGGGGACACCTGGGACGTGCTGAGACCCAGCAGGGAGCTGCAAAATCCTGCTGTGCTCCGTATGGGAGCAGAGGACAATGTTTTTTCCAAGATACAGACTGAAGGCAGATGGATGGGGTGCACCAACAGGACCTGGCTTTTCCCTGTCGTATCTTAAATGAAAGTCTTCAGGTGGGGCTGTAGCAGAGGACAGGTCTGTGCAGAGCCTGAATTGAGATCCCTAAGAGTAAAATTCTTGAATATCCCTCCCTGGCTCCGGGATAGGGATGCAGTAGCCGGCGGGGTCTGTCCCGCTGGGTGCTGGTGTTTGCAGGTTAACAGCACCCTCTGCAGCCACCCCGGCAGCGAGAGCCGGGAGAACCCAGCCTGGGAAGAGCATTTTAACCCGTCTTCCCAGATAAACTTATTTCGGCTTCTCGTTAACTTAGGAGAAAGTAGCAGTTGGGATATCAGCTTGATGTGAAACACATCAGATGTGAAGTCCCTCATCCCTGTCCGGCAGATCCAGGCTGGTATCATTCGTGATGAGACTGGGATGCTCCAGCGGCTGTGGCCGGGGTCAGACCATGGACCGGGACTGTGCTCAGCTGCTCAACCACATCCTGGAGTAAAGATACACAAATAGCTTTACAAATACACTTTAAAGGTCCAGCCAACCCTAATATGTTTAATTTCTGTTGGTAGTGCCTGCTATTAAAAAAAAAAAAAAGAGAGAGAAGTTTTCCAGCAAATCAGGAGCAAACGAAGTGTTGTTTTGCAGAATATAGAGAAACATGTTATCTAAAAACTTTTCAAAAATAAGATTTCTCCACATGTTTCAATCTAGTATTCAAGGAATTTTATAAGATTGTGCTGTATAGGGCTGGAAAAATCCTCAGCTGCTAGGCTGAAAAGAGACTCTCCCTTGGCTGAATGACTAAAACCATTAATTTCTCAAGCCTGGAGCCTTAGGAAGGCTCTGTGTGTGTTTCTGATGGATGCACCAAAGCACCCTCTGAAGAGCTGATGGGGGAACAAAGCAGGGGGCTGTGGAGGGAGGGTAGTCATAGCAACTGCTCAAAAAGTGCTGGCAAAATGCTTTTTTTTTTTTTTTTTTTGGCCGGACAGTTCATCACGTTTCCTTTTGGTGGCACTGTCTGCCCAAATATTATCAAATCATCAGCTGCCGTTTCAGGTGGAAACCCCTCCTTTGGGTCTGGCTTCCTCCAGGGACAAAACTGCAGCTTTTGCTGCTGGGAGAAATATATTGCAGCAAGTTGTTTCTGGTGCTTCTACAGGTTTTGGAGAAAAGGTGTCGATCCATGCAATTAGGTAATTACTCAGCATTGCAACTGTGATAAGGATCTGCTGGGCCAACCAAAGAGCAGCTTCTCATGCTTGTCCAGGCTGGACCTGAAGGTGCAGTGCATAACTTTTGGTACTGGTCACACTGGACTCTGGAATGACAGCAAGGATTCACAGTAATCGTGGAATCATGGAATTTTCAGAGTTGGAAGAGACCTCTAGAGATCATCCAGTCCAACTCCCCTGCTAAAGCACATCATCTGAGCACACCACTCAGGACTGCATCCAGGCGGGTCTTGAAGATGCTTCTTGAAGTTGGCTTCTCTCATGTAAATTTTCATGCAGCTTGCAAGCACTCTGGCTAGTATAAGCAGCTTCAGAGATCTCAATTTAACTGTCTTGTTTGCCATCCTTCATCCTGATTTATTGATCGCGGAGATGTCTCCATTCGAATAGGAGTGTTCACCTTGTAAAATTAGCCTGCTCCTCTTCTACCCCAGCCCAGCTGAGGCTGGCAGCCTAACAAAACCCCTTTCCTACTAGAGAAAAATAGAAAAAAGGGTTGGAAGATGTTTGAAGAGGTAAACATGGAGGATAATAACTGAAAGATAACCGTACACATACACACAAACCCCCATTTTGACTAAATTCTAGGACTAAATACTCCAATTGCTTCCAGTTACTGAGATTTTTCCAGGCAATTCAGAAAAGCCAAACTCCAAATTGCCCTTTGTGTTTCTGGAGAGTGAGATATTCAGCTTACACAAGATGAAAAGAATGGTTTATTCTCATTTTTGCCTGCCAGAGGGGTTTGTGTGAGGAACTTTGTGTCAGCCTGGGCAGGACTTTGCCTCTCGAACACGGGCAGGTTGGAGGGAAGCAAATGCACAATCTCTCCTGCAGGTATTTGCAGTGTAAGTATTTTGGGGTTGCAAATACTTGACTGATGGAACATGAAGCTCCCCAAGCTTGCAACTTGCTTGTAGCTTCCAGAGACATTCCTGTCTCTTCAACCCTACAGGCTCCAGTTCCCTCTGTGAGAGTGTGGAGGATCTGAGGTGTCAAAGACCAAATCATGGGAGTCACCGTTTCCTAGAGAGATCCAGGAAAGTATTTTTCCCATGATCACCTGTCACAGATAGAAATATTTGATTATAATTTAGCAGCAATTCAAAATTTATTAATGGCTTGAGGTAGATCAAGAGGTTGAATTTTAGCAGCACTTAATTACTAACTGATTGAAAGGTTTACGAAGTGATTTAACCAAAATAATGGAACATCAAATTAACTCCAGATTCGAAGATGCCAAGATTCACACTGACTTACTGTAAAGCATTCCAAATCAATACATACACATATTACTGTAAGCACATATCTCGAGCAAAAGCATATGCATACAAGCAAGGCATATAAGCACAGTTCTCCCCCTGGAGTCTATAATACCTGAGACCAAAGCTCCTTTAGTATCACCCGACTCTAAGGAGTTGGCAGGTACCTCTTGTAACTCCTTTGTGTGCACAGACAAATGGAAGAACACCCACATCCACAAAACCATGTACATCATAAACATATAAGTGGGGAGGTGGATGAAAGAGAATTTAAAATCTCCCTTTTCCCAAGTTTAGAGTGAATGTTCACAGTGCATCGGCATTCCTCAACCAGTGAAAATTGAGACTCAAGAGGGGTTGACTCACTCTGGCCTTCTAATTCTTGAGATGTCAGCCCAAGTAGTGTCCCAGCTCAGGGGAGATACTGGCCACAGCATGTTGTGATCCAAAAGAGATCAAAAGGTCTTTACTAGAATTGTTACTTACAGGATCTGGGACCTTCATCAGGTACTTTTTCACTCTGGCCCAGCTTGGACAATGGAATATTCCATCACTTCCCACCTGGGACTACACAAGTCCAGAACTTGCTAGGTCTTGGGGTCCTGGTATCCCTCTCCTCTGTGGCCACGATCCATATGATGTCAAGCATGATTGATTATTGTTATTCTTTTCAAGCAGTGAGAGCCATGGGGGCCAGGCACAGGAAGAGGTTGCCGTAGTGTTCTAGTCTGTTGCTCTCCACCTTTCTTTCTTCCATGGTAGACCATTATGTTACGCGTTGGTCCATTGTATAACTCCAATTATTGCATTTCCTCGCCCAGGTGGGGAGGAAATCACGCCAAGTACCGAGAGGCCTAAAGGGCAGGGTGGGGGTTGCACTATCGCACCGTCACGTTGCTATTGCTGTTAAATTCTGCTCTGGTTGAACATCAACCCGTCCTCTTTGGCAGCTCTCTCTCTTCTCTGACTGTAATAAAACCATTATAATGGTGGTGAAAGTGTCCCTTTGGCCATGAAGTGTGGTGGAGCTGAGTTGAGCACCGTGAGCAGGCGGCTGTTGGTGGTACAGTCAAAGCTTGGGAACTTGTTCATGCCTTTGAGCAAAGTGCTCCACTTAGGCTCATTAGCAGTATAACCACACGTTGCCCATCCAGCCGCCTCTGCCAGGGAAACTTCCTGCTCTTTCAAGGTCTTATCAATAGCTGTTGTGTCAAAAATGAACCTGGGGGATGGGAGCAGGGAGTGTGAGTCACAGCTGGCCATCTTCTCCCCATGGGACAGAGAGAAATGCCTTTTCTTCCATACTGTAGCTGCCTGTTGCAGCATTGCTCTGTTCTCAGCTTCAAGCATGTCCTTACTGAGACAGCTCTTCTCAGCCAAAACCTCCTTGGCATGTGGGAGGGTCAGCCCTGCCTGGTGGGGAAAGTGACTCCAGCTCACCAGGCTCCAGATGCTGCTGCTTCTCTTGCTCTCCAGAAATTGTGGCAGAGGAAGACTTCAGTACACCAGAGAGGACCCTCAAGTGAGCATCTTGGGTGGTTCTAGGGGCTTGCTTGTAAGACACTTGCCCTGACTGCTGGCTGGTGCTCAGGAGGATACATTGGATGTAACTGGGAATCTCCTGGTCTCTCTAGGCTGAGGGTGGCCTGTCCCAGGAGGTCTGCTCCAGCATTATGCAATTTCATCATCCGAACCTTGCTTGTAGGTCTGGAGACATATCTTCTCATGGGACTTCAGCTGCTTCAGGCATTTGTTAGAGGTGTTCCCTATATGACAGCATAAACAAATGGCTGATGAAAAGACCAGAGGGTTTCCTTCTGCCTTATACTTCCTAGGCTACTGTTTCTCCAGTAAAACCTACCCAGGTCCTTGACAAGGAAGGGCAGAGATGAGCTTTTGCAGCCATTGATAGTGGAGTTCCCCATGCCTGTTTCTGGTGTCTTCATAGTCTCATAGTCCATCTTCGTTGCATATTTCTGCAGAGAAATCACTCGTGTCTCACTGCCCACAGTAACGAGCTTGTTTGGTAGCTCCTGGAGGGTATAACTATTTCTGCTATGTGGCCCCTGACATGTCTTCCTACTGCCTGGATCTGCCTGATTGCTGCAACCCATGGAGTTATCTTCTTATCACTGCTCACACCTTGCTTCAGGGTGTTTCTCTACATTGCTTTTTAATTTACTGGCCTCTGCTGATGGGACTCGAACCTTCAAAGAGACATAAAGCATTAGCCACTGATGACCAGTGACTCTGGGAGCAGCAGTGAGATTTAATGTTATTTTACTTGTATCTTGCCCAGCCGTTTAAGCTCTTATATGTTATTAATAGGTTAATATTTAAAAGGGATTTATCCCTGGATCAGCTGTATTTCCAGTGAAACGCATCATAGACCAGAAATCTTTCACGGTTGGACAAGAAATGTATAATCTCCTTTCATCTCTAACATACTCTGTCCCTGCTGAGTCGTTTCTTTAATTCCTGGAGTGATTAAGTGTGAATCTACCAGGAGTTACCGAGTCCACCCCAGTCCCTGCACTGCCATGCTCCCCGGGACAAAATACACAGCCCCTGGTAAGAGGATGGGAAACTTCTTCCCTTTTATCAGCAGCGTTAAAACCTGTGGTGGAAAAAAAAGGTAAACTGCTCAACAGAGTGTGGTGAAAAACGATGGGTTTGTGGTTGAGGAGGAGGGAGAATCAGGAGTGCTGAGGATAACACAATCTCCCTGTTGCCCCTCTCGGCAGGAGGAAGAGGATTCCCCATCCATAATCAGAACCGTGCTCATCTCCCTCTGACCAGCACTTGTGAGTGGCTACAAGCCCAGGGGGAGATTCAGAGCAGCACGGAGGTTCTTCCTTCCTTCCTTCCCAGTTCTCCATATGGCATTGTTGTCTCTTATCAGTACAAGGAGATGATCCTCTGTCAGCTGGGAGCTGGGGGGGGTGTACACACAGGGCTCAACACCCAGCAGCGTGTCTCACGCTGTCGGCTGAAGATAAGAACCATGAGCCTCTCAGCCCGCTGGCAGGACTTGGCAGCACACTGGGAAGGCATTCTGAGGGCAAAGATGCCCCTGTCTAAAAGATGCCCACTGTCCGAAGCAGGGGAGTTCTGCTTTGCTCTAATGGGTTCCCAGTTCGCACCAGTATAACAGCAAAATGCCTGCAGATGGACCAGTAGCCACACGGGATTTGAATCTTAAGCACCGTGAGCTTCTGCACGCTCTGGGGCTGATTTCTGGGGTTTTGGGGCATTGCTAATGGCAGCTGAGGGCAAGAGCCATAAGTGCCCTGCACTCCTGTGTGCTGCTGGGTGAGTGTGTCCACAGGCACCGCTGCAAGAGCATCTCCATTCACCTTCTTCATCCATCCCAGCTCCTCAGCCTTCCTCCTCCAGGCTAGGAGTTGTTTAAAATAAACTCTCTGCAATGTTTGGTTTCAGCTCTTGGTTCAACATTTCCAGTATATTTCCAGGAATACTGGAAATGGTCTCTGTGCAATCAGTTAGCAGATGTTCTAAATTTGGTGTGGAAATGTGTTACAGTTAAAGAGAATTCATATGATTAATGATTAATGCCACTATCTGAATAATTACCTCATTCAGCCAGCTGTTCTTCTGGCTTTGCAAGAAAATATGTGTGAAAAACGAGGACAACATCCTCTTTCTGTATTACTCTGTATATGGAATCCCATTTTCTTCTAAAAAGGAAAGAACAAATTTATTTGAGAAAACAAATAACCATCAAGTTTCCACACTGCTTGTGCACACACGTTGTCCCCAACATTTATCCAGGACCACAGACCCCTGAAACCTGCTCTGCACCATGTGAGACCGGGTGCTCGAGGAGAATCCTCCTCATGCAGAACAGGCATTGTTATATACATTGACAAATCTAAAGTTTCAGGTGTAGATTATCTGAGCTGATAACGATGCACCTAATATCAAATTTCTATAAGCTTTTTCTAGACAAAAGCTCCCTTCAGCCAAACGGGTGGTAAGGTTTCTTGTCTATATGTGCACGCACATAAGGGGACATTGTTTTAAAGTTGGCTTGAATAATTACGCCTCTTTTTTTTTGGGTGGAAATTATTTATTTATCAAGGGAAATTAAAATACCAATTATTTAGGAAAAAAAATTTTATATTTTCAGCCAGTATTTTGGCGTTCAGAATTTCTTGTTTATGAGCTTGCAGCATTTTCTGTAACAAAACAAAAACCCGACCTGGTATTCCAGGAAGGCAGTGCAGCAAACCTGATGCCAATCTTTTTAGAAAAGCCTCCAAAACTGATCTGAGGAACTGCTGTCTGCAGAAATCTGACCTCTATAGACCAAAATTTACTTTGGGGTGCAGTAAACCACAGACAGATGAGACAGATGTATACGCTCGGTGTCAAAGGGCCAAAGCATCTGTTGTGGAGCAAAGTCATGCCCCTGAAGTCCAAGAGGAGTTTTTTGGTGAGCACAAGGATATCAGTGATCTGGAGGATGCCCTGCTATTGAGTGGCTGCTATTCAGGTGTAAGACACCAGATTTGACTAATTGAAAGTGCCACACAGGAGGCACAATGGCCAGGCTGGGCTCAAAATCAGGTATTTACTATTCTGGAAAGAGAGCCCAGTCTTCAGTCTCAATCAGAAAGGCACGTTAGGAATTGCCAGAAAAGGGTTTGAGATCAAACAGAAAATACCTTTGCGCTGTTGGATGCCTGGTTTGTTCCTATTACTTGTGGATCTGTCTGCTCAATTCAAAGACTTAAGATTAAAAAACGACAGAAGAGGGTGAGAAGGAGAATCTTGCATGAAAGGGGAACTAAACAGAGCTGGGCTCTTGATGTTGGGGAAGACAGGACTGAAGGAGAAGTGGGTAATAGAGAGATAAGAAAATTGTGAATATTACGGATAAGGAAGGGGGTAGGAAGGAATTGTGAATTGCTTGCCAATATAGAGAAATTGGGGGTATCTCCTGAAAAGATAATACAGAAATTGTGTGTATCTCCTGCAAAAATAATCTGGATATTGGGAGTATCTCCTGAAAAGCAGGGGCAGTGTGATTTCAGTGAAGCAAACAGAGCCGTTTTCCAGTTGGATGAGGCGGTGTGAGTTACGCTTTTTTATCTCTGGACTTACATCTTTAATTTTAGAATGTACAGCATACTTTCCCAAAACCCCCTGATGTTTCCCCTCCATACGGAACCCCCCGATGCTGCTTTTCCATCTCCCCGCTGCCACCGACCCCGGCGTAAAGAGGAGCCCGACAACCCTCCCGCCCCGGTCTCTGGCAGCCGGCGGCCATCAGTCCTGCGGGGAAACACCCGCACCGCCCCCACCCTCCCCAGCCCATCCCGCCCCGGTGTCTCCCCCGCCGCCGGACCCGCTGCGGCGCCTTTAAGGCCGGTGCGTGATGTCACTCCGCCCGGGAGACACTCTGCGGTGCGGGCCGGGCTGCGGCGGGGATCGGAGGGGACCCCCTGCCCGGTGGGGACCCCTCGTCCGGAGTCACCTCCTGCCCGGAGTCATCCCTCCGCCCGGAGTGACCCCCCCATCCGGAGTGACCCCCATCCCGACGGGACCTCCTGTCCGGCGGGGTCCCCCCCTTACCCGGTGGGAACCCCTTGACCGAAGGTGTGCGCCCCCCGTCCCCCCCAGCTCCTTGCCCGGGGGGGCCCCGTTACCCCTCGGCGGGACGGGCCCGGCGGCGCAGCATGGGCAGCTTCCAGCTGCAGGACTTCGCGGCGGGCTGGGTGGGCGGTAAGTGGTGCGGGGGGCTCGGTGGGATGGCGGGGAGGGGGACGGGGAACAGGAGAGTGCGTGGGAATAAAACCCGCCGTGTCACCTACGCTCCGTCTGCTTTTGCTGGGGCTCAGAAGTGCGGGTTTAATCCCGTTGCCGGGGGTGGGCTACTGAAAATTTAAGCCTCTGTAGGGGTGATGCTGCTGTGAGCCCAGGGAAAAGGGGCGGTGGGGGTGTGGGGGGGGCTGTCGGAGCCACCCCTCAACACCCCCGAGCCCCCTCCGGCTCTCCGCTCCCTTGCCCTCCCGGCTGGGAGCACCGCCGGGCTCGGAGGCGAGCAGCCGGGGCTCGCAGCAGCCAACCCGGGGGTGGGGAGGCGTTGACCCCGGCAGGGCAGACAGGGCGGCGATGGGGGCAGAGAGGGGTATTGATCCGACCCCTGAAAAAAAATAAAATAAATGCTGATTGCAAACAGCGGGGCCACAGAGAGCAGAAAGAAAAAGGAAACGCCAAAGTCCCGTCCCCCCCCCCCGGGTCTGACAGCTGATTAGACAGCTGTTCTAATTAACAGCTGTTCTAATTAAACGGCTGAGCTGCCCGGAGGGGGGAAAGGGGATGTCGCAGCACTGGCCACCCAACACCAGAGCTCTGCCCGGGCTACTGGCTTAGGGATATGGATGTGAGATGGCTCATGGATCCTGAGCAGCCAGATGAAGTCAACAGGTTATCTGCCTCTAGAACAACCCCCAGAACCCTGCCAAATGCTTAGGGGTGAGGTTTTTTGGATCCCTGCAGCCTGCAGAGAGGGACAGGACATCTGGGGGTGAACAGGCACCAGTGTGGGTGGCAGCACCCAGTTGTCATGCCTAGCGCTACAGACCTACAGCTGGCCTCAGGTTTAAGGTCCAGGAGGAGAAGGGTCATTTTATAATACATTTTTGAGTGAAGCCGTAATGTGCTGACCAAGGACGGGATGCTCTTTTCAGTCCTGACCCAAAAGTGAGAAATTTCACGCAGTCTCTAAAGCACTTGAGGACACTGATTTGCACAGAGACTTGCAGATGTGGAAGCAGCACAAACTACCAGCCATCTCCACAAACACCCATCTCCATGTGTGCCAGCTCCACAAACACCCATCTCCATGTGTGCCAGCTCCACAAACACCCCCAAAACTGCCACCGTTGTTTGCTACAAGTGCACAAAACTGTATTCTGGCCATGGCACAGGGGTTGCTCCATCCTCCTGGAGAAGGGGGAAACCAAGCTGTGCTCTGTCCTGCCATGGGGGCTCCTGGTAATGAATGGTGTGGGAAGGTGGGCAGGACATCCTTCAGGAATGGGCCAGTTTCTCCAGAGAGCTGTGGGGAATGAGGCTGGGTGGGACTGTAAAGCTCAATAAAGAGCAAGGTCTTCTTTATCTGAATCATCCCTGACAGGTATCTCTATAAACTGCTCTTAAAGAGCAAAGGATGGGGGTTCACAGTCCCCATCAGCAGTTGGCTCTGGTGTGGTGTTATCCAAGCCAGGAGAAAGCACTTCCTCATGTCTAACCTGAATCTCACCGTTGGAGGCTGAATATTTGCATGAGTTTACAAGAGTGTGAAGGAGGTTGTTCATAGACAGGACATAAAAATCCACCACTTCCTCATCAAGCTTGGATGCCTTTGAGATGTAAAGTTGATGGAGTCCAGGAGAGTATTCGAGAGAAGATGCCTAAGTGTTTCTGCCCAGCTTCTCCTGGTGTCAGAGACAGGGCACTGTGCTGGGTGTTGCTTCAGCCCAGTATGGCTGTTCCTATGGAAATCTCTCCTCCTCCCCTATATAAACCCATTGCTTCCTGTCCGTCACTAAAGCTTCTTCAATGTTTTGTGTAATACTTTGCTTTCATCCCCAGGAGCTGCCAGCGTGGTTGTGGGCCACCCTCTGGACACCATCAAGGTAAAACCACTTTGAACCGTGCTCTCACGTCACCACCCAAAACCCCACTGATGGGGAGGTGGCTTCTCTTGAGATGACGCTTCCAAAGACCTTCACTTTCCTCACCACCCCACAGGGGAATTTAGCCTGGGTAGAAATGTTTTAGTAGACTTTAGCCTTTGCTCTTCTCCGATGCTCGTTGTGAACGAGAAACTAAAAGAACTGGCTGATGCGTGCGAGTTCCTCTGGTGAGGATTAACACTGAAAATTAAGCCTGGCCTTACTTAATTGTGTGGTTTGCCCAGCAGTTCTGCCAATGTTTTATTGAACTTCGCCAGGTATTCAAAGGGCAACTGAGGAACTCTATTTGTTTTGCTGCAGGGGCATATTTTTACGTGTTTTCCTAGTGTTGGCGATACTGGGAGGGCAGAGTGCTGGGCTTGTTAGCCCAGGGCTAGGAGATGCAATATTTACATAATTTTCCAAAGACGTTATTCCACAGAGGGAAGGATTTAGAGATGTAAAAAGATATTTGCCAGCATGACGCAGACACAGCCTGACCCAAGCCAGGTGATCGTCCCCGCTGACTGACGCAGAGGTGGAGAGGAAGATCCTGTTCTTTTTCCTTTCTCCCTTTGCACAGCATGATTGGCATCTCTGCCCAGCTTTCACTGCTTCAACTGCTCTGCCCATGTGCTATCGTGGCTGGCACCAGGTGGTACTGCCAGATGAGACAAAGCCCAGAGCTGGTGGTCCCCTTTGCACCTTAGAGACCCTTGGAGGGTGTTGGGGAGGAGGCAGGGGCCAGGGCTGCTCACGCCACATCCTTTCCCCTTCCAAGCAGCCATCCCTTCCCAACACAGCCAGCTCTCCTGGGATGAGGAGATGGTCTGCCAGGGCACGGGCAGCACAGGCAGGCTCTGCTTGGGGTTGCCAAGGCATTCCCCATCTTGATCTGGCCATCAGGGTGTCACTGACAGATTTTGGGGGATTTTGGCAACAATTTTGGAGAGGATCCTCCTGGGAAGCATCGAGTTTTTGGCTGCCAAGAAAGAGCGAACCCATCCTTCATTGCTTATAAAGACAACTGTCAGGCTGACCCCTCTGCTGCCCTTGGACATGGACTGGGAATACCAAGCAGGCAGCCTTGTTATCTTTCCAAATTTAGTGGAAGTGGAAAGGAGAGTTTTTACACAGCACTAAGCTAGAAAAGGGGTAACTCGATGGCATTCACAGCCTCCAGGGCATGGGGGGGGTTCCTTCCCCACCCGGAGGAGAGGTCAAGCCAGGAAGACAGGTTGGATGGGGTCTGTGGTATCTGCACCATGGATCCCACCAAGCAGACCCTCTCCTTCCACTGGCCCCTTCCCAGCGTCGCAGCTTCCCTCAAACCCAAGCAGCTGTTTTTCCACTCTAAATAGTTGTACATTTACTCACGTTTAATCTTCCATGTTGCGTTCATTTCCCCAGGACATTCTTCAGTTTCTGGGTGTCGCCCAAGGGCCCTGTCTAATTAAAACCTAACAGAAAGGAAAAGTTTCCCAAGGAACATCCATTCTGCCATCAGCTGACTTCGACAGAGACGGCAGGAGGGGTTGGAGCGCTGGGTGTTAACAGCTCACAGCTAAGGGGCAGCTTGTGAGGGACACTCAGTTACTCAAAAAATGTATTAACTTGAACTTCTGAATACCTG